>DWEE01000147.1:0-21357 GCA_018245755.1 Parelbella macleannani | reverse complement strand
TAGTATATTACTTACTATATATATTACTATACGTATGGCAATTTAGAACGAATATCCAATATGTTACTACCGAAAAGAGATAAAAACAATGAGTAGTTAACATATCGACATGTGATATTGCCAAAGTGAAACATGAGTATCGCTGTCCGTACGAGGAGCGAATTACAAATTATTAATACAGCTAATGTCATTATTGCGGACATGGGCGTGATATTCGATCAAGGGAATATTCGTTAGGCTTTTTACAAGGGATGACATACAGATCAACAGATACATACGTATAGTAATGTAGAGGTAGGCAGAGAAGTATAGTATACTCCCATATTTCACAAGTTACTTTTACGTCCCATGGAATAGGTGGCAGTCCTATTGTCATACACCGAGCAGGTACCCTGACTCCGAACCACTACTAAAGATTCTAAATTAGAAAAATCTAATAGTACCCGACCCGGGCATCGAACTCAGGACCTCCCGATATTCAGTCGCGCTTGCAACCATTCGACCAACGAGGCAGTCAATATATAGTATATGTATAGCGGTGAGGAAAACATAAAACATGCATACGCTTTTGATTATATACATGCAGTTTCTTATCAGATAGATAGATGGATGACGATATACGCAAAGTGGCTGGCAGTGGTTGGATAGGAAGAGCTGAAGATCGAGCATAGTGATGTGCTATTGAGGAGGCCTATGTCCAGCAGTGGATGACGACAGGCCGATGATGATGATGATGATAATGTTCTAAACCGCGCGCGACAACGTGACACCAGCGTAATGACGCGACGGCGTGTTTGAACTGCGCGAAAGAACATACTAGATATTTTACTTTATTCTTCATGGTTGTTAAAAGAAAGCAGACGAGAGACGAAAGGCAAAAGAACTCCCGTCATCGGTATTGAGAGACTGAAAATTCAAACAACTAAGCTTTCACTGTTTTAATCATCTGTAAGGCTGTACCTACATGTATGTATATGTATAATAGGTACATATATCTTTAAGTTAGTGTATCCAAACAGTACACATGTAAATATCACCAATTTCGCAGACAAATGTATTTTTTTCACACGGAATCACAGTTCGAGGAAACACAGCCAATTTTCAGTTACAAAGCTCGTTCGCATAACTCCGTCTCCATTTCGGCGTCCAGCGCGAACGCTGGAAGGAAGATCCCATCGTTTCGATAGGACATCCCTGGCACCGTTCCCGATGTAATGGGATTAAATCATGCGACATTAGCGTCGGAGCCGCCGTCGCCATAAATAATCCGCCTTTTATTAAACTCGTCGAGATAAATGATTATAGACTCAGCTGTCCCCTTGTTTGTGCCCTCACGTCTTCCCATAGTGGACCATTGTGAGCTTTTTAATTAATGGCCGGTGAAATAATTTTTACGGCCATTTTTTTATGTCGTGCGGCTACTTTTTGGCTAAAGGAGTGTACTTGTGTGTTACACATAGTCGAAACGAGCAACCACGGTGGATATGGACCGTTGGTCTGTTGGTCCAGTGGTTCGTAAACCTGAACGGACTTGTGAGTTCCACTACTCAGGGCAGATATCTGTGTGATAACCAGGAGTGTGCGGTTGTAAATTTATTCAAATAAGTATGAATCGGAAAATAGTTGTACAGTAAGGTGTGATAAATGTGCTATGTGCCTCACATTATCTTTTTCTGCTACGTGTAGGTGTAAGAAGTTAGCTTAAATTATGTTATGAAAGGACATAAATAAGTCAAACTATTTTCCAAAATTATTCAATAAATTTTAGGGTTAGTGTAACAAGCTTCGGACCTCTGTGAGGCCTGTATACCTTTAAGTCCAAAACTAAGTAAGTGAGCATCATTGATAATTTACATTAAGGTTCATAATTTAATCGCGTACCTTAATATACCCGAAATAGCTATTCAATAGTGATACAGCGCTATAACTCCTAATTATATCGATGGTAATCCTGTATACAATACGGGATCGCCCTTTGAGAAAATCACAGCTGCCGAATACGATGCATTGTCGTAAACACACAAGTATGATCCGACGGTAATCTTCGAACATTGAAAGTGTACTGCCCCACGGACGGCTATAAGAAACCGAACACAATTGAACCGGCAGATATATATTCTCACTAAACCCTCTATTATATCGGCATACACGCTTTATCCCGCGATTCTATCTACTTTTTCAAATGCTATATGCTAATGTAATGTAGTGTAATGCTATTACACTTATAAATAATAGTATCTTGTGAACAATTTGTAATTTAATGTGTACTGATATATGTACGTAAATAGACCGACAGATATGTACATATATGTGGGAGTAAACAGGATTTTTTCAAATTTTGTAAAATACCAGCGTAGAGTCACCTGGTGCGTTGACTGACTTTCAAGTGAACATTTAGACGAACACGTTTATACGTACGTAATGTATACAAAGAGAGATAGAAAGAGAGAGAAAGAAAAAAGAGATTAAATGCTACTTTACTCAATATGCCGTAAAATATTGCACCATAAATACGGGCCGCGGAGGGCAGCCGCGAAGACGTGATCAAGTGCGTGGCGGTTCTGTAATCCCCTTAAAAATTGCCGAACAGAGCACAAACGGACAATAGGCCCGCAATACATCAACTGGCTTAAAAAGAGACACAGGCCGTGTCCGACAAACCGAGGCAAAAACTATGCAATCGATGTGAAATTTTCTTCGTAAGCTCTATCAATTTACAGCGACGGCGAAATCAGATCGAATCAGTTAAGGAATAACTGCACTCCAAATTAATTTAACCTTTATTACAATGCACAACCTAACAGAATAACGACCAAAATGAAAAATATTGTCTTTAATTTAATAATGTCTTTAATGTCGAAGGGGTTGGCAGAGGTAAATAGGTAGGTTGTGTAGGTACCTATAATGTGATAGCTACATATGAATATCTTTCAAATTGACATACAGACGTGATCTTTGGCAGGATAAACAGCAGCAAATGGCAAGCAATACTTCAGTAGTCGAAATCAGCATTGGTTCATAAATTTAGCCAACATACACATCGTCGACTGAGAGCCAACGGCAATACTGACCATCTGTCACTGTCCGTTCGCGATGAAGTTTCGAAGACGTATCCGCGATTCCAACGCGGGACAGATACGAATGGTGTCGTGCGAGTGTAATAGTGACTGGCGCGGTCAGACCGAATGACCGCCTCCGGACGGAGACAAAGGATCTGCCGTAATAAAGCGGGATTGATGAAAAAGCGCTAAGCCACGCCGATATAACGCAACGGTGTGAGTTGCGAACTGACGGCGGTTATCGAAGTTGAAATTAATTTCTCATCATTTTGATTGAAAATTTTAGTAGAGTTCTCTTATATTTCAGTGACTATATATTTTTTGAAACAATAATAAACGGAGTTCAAGAAAAATTCAACCATTTTATCGACGGAATTCCACTATAGTTTCATCAACATATTTGGGTACTTGTGTCATTAATGTCTGTTTAATTATATTATTTCAGTAAATATAAGGTATAAATTTCATCATTACCATCAACCCACGGAAAAGCCCGTAGCCTGGACACAAGTTTAAATTTGTTCGATCTTAGATGTACAAAATCACATTTAAAAACTTGCTTTAAAAAAAATTAAATTAGAAATTAGAACAAACGGGAGCACTGACTCATAACTGTAGGTACATGTATTGTATGTATTCACATTCATTAACGTTCACATATTATGTATGTAAATGTAACAATGTATTTTTTGTTTTAAAATATAATAAATAAATCTCAATTAAAATTATTTCAATGACAATAGGTACGACATATATTTACTTTTCAATATTACAAAATTTTCCGATGTTCTGGAACATTCTAACGAATGTTATTGATTTAGCACATTCTACCGAACGTTTCTGGCTTGGGCCAAGCGCCGAGACGTCTTCCCGTCGGCTTAATACAAAGCTATTGCTATTACGAAGATCGCAACGAGCCCGTCGACCATCGAACACTGCCCGGCTTACCGGACTCACTTTACCGGGATTTCGGATATGACGTAAAGCACTCACTCAGTACCACCCCGAACCACCCCTATGACCGAGTTTTTCTTTTTCCCCACTATTTATTAGCTTAGGTTACATTCGAGGATTATCTTTGGGATATGGTGGCTATTTGGCCGACGCTTACTGGTAGCGATCAATTTAATGGTCTCGTCTTCGGATGTGACGTGATATAACTTTATTAACGGTTTTGTTGAAATCAATGAATGTCTCGTTGGTCAAGTGGTTGCGAGCGCGACTACAGATCGAAAAGCCCTCGGTTCGATGCCCCGGTCAGGGATTGTTGGGTTTTTAATTTGAAATCCCTAGTAGTGGTTCGGAGTTTGGATTTGTGGAGAGTTCAGCCCCTATTACATAGAGTGACGTAAACGTAATCGGTGAAACGTGGGGGTGTACTACACCTATGTTTACCTCTTCGGGTACTACAGGCGTGACGTTACGTTAAAATAAATAACTTTATATTTTGAGAAGTACGCTCTGTGTAAAAGACAATCCAGAATTATCTTTAACTTCTAAAAATAAAGTATAATACTTTATGAATTATTCATAATTAGGATGTCGCAAAAAAACACGAATAGTATTAACATTTTTAAAATATTGCATGTAATCCTACATACTTATAAGCGTCCAAGGATATGAGAAGAATATTTACCAATCGAGAAAACAGTAGCATTTCAAAGTATGGCACAGATTAAAAGTGGAATCAAATTATACATACATTTCCTTTGACATGACTATAGAAAGCAATTTTGCTGTTACACAGTAGTACATTGTGAAAGAGGCGAGAGAAAAGTGCCAGCTAATTAGATGCACAGCAGTGAAAAGGCAATTACAATCAACCCGCCATATACAAACAATACAACAACGTTAATGAAAGAGAAACGAGAGAAATTTCAATTCCCTTAAAGCAGAAACGACCCGTCGGTCAACCGACGCTTACTTATTTATTCAAAGCGGGCACAAAAAGCTGCATGGCTACAATATTTACAGTTGAACCGAAATTAGCGTTTCTTGCCGTTTCCTTTGTTGGATATATGAAACAGAATATACAACGCGCCCTGAAGGGACACCTGCCAACCATACGGGTCACAGCAACATATATTAATAACACGTTAATTTATTAACAAGTACTGTTTATCCAGGGATTAACTGGGAATAGTTTTAGTTGGACAACAAAGGGCCGAAAGGGTTCAAAGCGAATTTCTTGCCGACATATTTACCTTAGGTGGAGGTGATAGTAATTTTACGCGCGAGAGGTCAGAGTTTTGGTTGCGTACAAACATTGTTCTGTGTGACGCGAGGGTTGAGTAATCCATACCGTATAATTAGTAGTTTCGTCTATTATGGACTCTAATTGTGAAGGATTAGAGGCCAGTAATGACATGTTTACGAGCAAATAAACGGATTGTACCACGTCAAATACACGATAAATTTAACTTACATGAAACTACACACGAAAATGTGACATCTTGGAATCTACTTTGATACCTACGTCATGATTAATTTTTTGAGAATATTTACCGTAGGCATATCGTAAAACCTTAAGGCCAAATATGGACACTTAATATTGTAATATTTCTCGAAAAAGAATATTCTTTTTTAAGTAGGTACCTAGTAGAAAATACATGCAAAGCGTAAATTTGTTTGAATATATTATATAGAGCGTAAAAAAATTTGAAGTATTCCGATATACGTAACACAGGGAAATTTAAAAATAAAACATTTAAGTAAAAGACATAAAGACAACCGTCACAAATGTAGCTACAACTCTGCCGACATTAATACAATTTTCATTACTAACATAGTCAGGTACCTAACAAATATATTACTTAAACAAATAATATTCAATCTTATGTAACTATCCGAAATTCCAAAGAGCCGTGGGTAGATATACATGAAATAGAGATAAAACAAGTATGAAACCTCCAAATCCAGTCGAGAGGTAGAGAAGCAAACAGAGATCGTATAAAAGGCTGCGGCGGTCGACCACCGCACGGACGAGATGCATTATTAATGTCCAAAGACCACATCTATTGTTGCACTATTTAACCACGTAGCCGGTCGGTACGTAAGGCGACATGCTAATATGGCAAGTGGTCGAAATGATTAAATATGCTAATGAAAATTAAAAAATCAGAGAATATAATTTTTGATCACTATGATAACTGTACAGTGAATGTGAATTAGACGACATTCATATCATGGGAATCATTGGAAGATTTGAAAATTTAAGCAAAGTTAGTTTTCCTAGTTAGTATTTTGTTTTTCTTGGATGGCCAATAGATGGCGTTACATATGTGTACATGTTTCTATGCATGAAATTTGTTATAGTGGAGATGTGGCAAATATAAATTGTCACAGGAGGTGTCCGTCCGAAACGAGCGTCATTAAAATGAATGAACACCGGTTTAAGACGTCGTGATTGATAATGATGATGATTATTATCTATTAAACTTTAAGATCAAATTGTACAGGCGTTTTTAAAACGGCGAGATTAAAAATTTTACTGGAAATATTGCAATAAAAATTAAATTAAATTTTTTACTGACTTAAATTTTACTGGAAATATTGCAATAAAAATTATTTCCAAAAAAAAAAGGTATTTACAATATGCACATGGGCCGTAATGTAAATACATGAATATCAGGCTTAAATTACTGTACGGTTCGGCGATGACTATTATGGCGATTACTATTTTGTTGAACATATTTTATGTACAATAAAAGTGAGTGATGTTTCCCAATTCACATTAAGCAATGAGGCAAAATATGGCCTCCACCGATCTAATTCTGAAAGAAAACTCATGTCTTACGCGGAAACGACAACAGTGACGATGACGGTGATGTTGACGATGATGTTGATAAGTAACGTAACAATCGGTAACAATTAAGTGTAGTGTTCAGCTCAAATTACCGTATAACCAACCACATTAAATCATTCGTTACCCCAACCAACCCAGTCGTATACAAAACAATAGTTAAGGCTGAAGAGAAAAATTCTATAAAGCACCAATTTCGATACTAGAGGGGGTTGTTTCGAAAATTTTCGACTTCCGTCGCGAAAAAACAAAAAAAAAGAGAATCAGATTTCCGAGTGGGGAAACCCTTCAGTTTCCTGTGAAGTGGCGGTTATAATTATCCTTTAATGATTCGTTCGGAGCCTCCATCGGCGTGGCCCCGGTATTAATACTTTCATGCATTCAAGTTACAGGTATATACTACATATGTATCGCGGTATTGAATTCGAAGATTGCTACTGATTACATGATACAAATATACGTATGTATATAGTACAATGGTATAGTATAGTGTAATTTTTTAGCGCTTAGATGATCTGCAACACTTCCTTGACGTGCTCTGCAGAGTACGGTGACGTTTTGGAATTTGATGGATTTTGGAATGTGATAACATGATCAGCCCTCTAAGACTCGATAACGACCTATATTTGGGTAACTAATTATACACATAGTTAGTTTCTATCTGTGACTCAAAACTGGAGCGCTAAGGGATCGCTTTATAATAAAATTGTCAAATAACGTCATCGATTTTATTGTTCATTTACTCATTTAATCTTTGTTGTTCATACCACAATGCCTGGTAGGCGTGATTAATAGTTAAAAAAAAAGAAAAAAAAAAGATAAATTGTCTTTAAAATACTGAACGAATGTAAAATTATAGTAGGTACGTTGATTAGTCTATCCACCCTGTGAAAATATTTGTGTGATGAGAGTAAGTATTTGTTCTGTGTCTACGTAAAAATCGTCTTCACAGATATTAAAAATTTACACCAACAGTAGTATGGTTACCGTAGCGCAAGCTTGGTCTCCGCCGCGACCGCGCTGCAATCGGCGCGAGCTCACGGCGAAGGACCTCGTGTAGGTCCGAAACTAGTCGGGCTATCCCGAAAAACGTACGTGAATTAAGTCGGTACATTTGTTATCATAGCGCACGCATTGCCTAATTTGGGATCAAGTGGTCACGTTTCAATAGATCCGAGGTTAATTTTTTTAATCCTTCTTAATTTATTTATATACATAACTTAAAAAGTTCAAACGTTAAACACAGTTAACAAAACAGCAAGCGAGTGTAATTCACATCAGCAGAGTCAATATCTCTGTCAGATCGGTCCCCGGCGCAGCGGCGCAAGTGTGCGGAAGTGCGCTTTCGAGTCGATTGTTCCACGAGATTTTAATAACGCGCCGCGCAAGGAACAACTCGACGTCGCATTGTTGACAGCAAGACGGTATTATGTCGCCATTGTGTTGCGTGTCGATTCGATACAGGCGACTTCACCGCGCTAGCTGCTGTTCCCGAGTT
This sequence comes from Parelbella macleannani, assembly GCA_018245755.1. Taxonomy (NCBI): domain Eukaryota; kingdom Metazoa; phylum Arthropoda; class Insecta; order Lepidoptera; family Hesperiidae; genus Parelbella; species Parelbella macleannani. The sequence continues at coordinate 12,998 of DWEE01000147.1, read as the reverse complement.
TTTTTAAAGCTTTAAATGTTGGAGTGCCTTGAGACTATGTTGAGTAGTCGCTGTTGTAACAGCGGAGAAGGTTGGGATGGGTATATTGAGAAATAGTGCATTATTACGAATGAATATGTGATTGAAGGGCACTGAATGGAGAAATTAACTTAACGTCGAATTGTTCTTCGATGGTTACAAATCTCCAAGAATCAGATTTCGTCTGGTTTGCATGTCGACAACTTTAGAATGAATTCGATATTATTCTTACTGCTCTGTTATAATCATGCAATAGGGGATCATTTAAACTATTGCGTTCAAATAAGACCCTTATCGTTTGTATGAGAAATCGATTTAACTACTTTAACTCGCTTTCATATATCTCGATTTATATCGATTTCAAGCCGTCCATTATATTCTAAATTCATTCGACAACTATTTACCGTCAAAACGTAAATCATCCTCACGAGGTCGTCAAGACAGGGGCACGCAATATCTCGTCTATTAAAACATAGTCCATTATAAAGGGTCCCTTCACACCGACCGTTCAGCCGCTTTGTCCTCAACTAGAACCTTGGTTTTACTGCCAATAAATAACATCATTACCTGTTCGGAGGGCACCCTAAAGCATCTTGAGGAACAATAAGCAAATGTGGGAAGCTATTAAATCTATATAAACTGGCCCACATATCAGCGCCACTTTCTTAAGGGCACCTCATGTTCTATTAACCACGATGAAAGAGATAGCTGGTAAAGAGAATATTAACTCAAGCTGAATAATAAACAGATTGTCAAGTTACAATCGACTGCAGATTTTCTTTTAAAATCAATATACTGTCGAATATTTTTCCATCATTTGGAGTATTTCAGGTGACTTACAATAATTATATCAGATATATATGATTTAGTAACTTGGGGCAACTAACACACAGTCCTCTGATCCCAAATTTGCCTTTTCTGTGGCAAAATACACATAGATAAACATTTCTGAATACGTCCTTATATAACCAATTTTACTTGCAAGCAGAATAAACACACGGTTTCATTTTACAAATATTATTTTTTGGATGGGGATCGAAGCCACATTACTTGGCTCATCACTTCGGTTAATTAACCATTAGATCAATAGACCAATCAAACTGATAAAAGGCGAGTCAATTAATCAGATAAATCTCTCATGTGGAAGAGCACAGACCGATGGAGCAAACTATTAATATATGAAGGAAAATTGGTTGATTTACAAGCATCATCGTCAATTTGATGTACTGTCCAAAACAAAAGACTAAAATAAGACATGCATCTAACCGTGGAACGACAAAAACGTTATAAAGGGTTGTCTTGCCTTAAGTGCCATCTGCCAAAAATGACTGTTAGTATTATCACCAGTTACTGTTAAGAGTATGTCAATATAATCTTGATATCTTGAGTCAATATTATCACCGGCTCATTACTCCAAACAACAGGCGACGATATAGTTAATCGTAAGCAACTTCCAATGTGAAAACCAGTGAAGCGACGGCTTGAAGAGTTTATAGACGTTAAAGTTACAGGGACATGTGTAATATCAAGTTTTATAATGTCTAAGTCTTTAAGTGGTAATTCGGGAAGTGCGGCAAGTTTTGGTTGGGGTTATCAGCGAGTTTCAGTTAATAGCCGGTTTACGAGTGAGGTAATCTTTTGAACTGTATAATTGGTTGGTGGGACAAAATCATCGAATGCAATTCGAAAATGTTTTATAAGCTGTCAAGTGATAGAAGTAAATATTGTCGAACTAATTGGGAATTGATGATCACTCTTACTTTATTAGGAGCAATGCAATAAAATAGTTCTAATAAATGTCCTGTTTTCGGATATGTCGTGCATTTGCCTGTTTTTCTTTTAGTCTTTCCACTACTCACTTCTGATCAGTCGCTTTTGAATTTTTGTATTGTTAACTATTTAGTTACATTACTTCTATTTAATGCACTATTGCTCCTTTTTTCTGTTGTTTGACAGTACATTTACTACTTCAATTTTTCTTTTCTTCGTCGTACGTACTAATAGTACATTTCTTTTATTCAGGTTCTTATTTTTGTTTTGGCGCCAAGTAGATTGATTGAAAATCGTTATTTGATCCAAGAATCCATCTACTGCTTTACTTGAGCTCCTTTCATTGATAGACTTTGTATTATTACTATTAACTTTTGTTCATTAAGGAGTAATTTATTTGCTTGAAGTTCAGTTATTTCTTATTATGCATTCCGTTGTGGACATTTCATGGAGAAATCGACTTGTGTTATATCCACGGCGAGATAAGCCATGTGACATTGCGCTTTCAATGTCGCTTGTCGATTGCTAGAGTTCAGGTACCAAACACAAAAATACAAAACTATCCAAAATAGGTAATTTATGTAATAATCCTCGGTTATGGCTATAGCTATGGTGGAACTCCAGTCTCTTGATATTGTATACAAAGTTTTACTGTCTATTTTTGTTAATTAAAAAGGATTTGATCATTTGCTACTTTTATAGTAGGTAAGTAAAAATGGAAGCTTTAATATTACAAGGTTCAATAATTATTATTATTTCGATCGGCTTCTGAAATCTAAATATTTGGTAGGAAACGTCAAAAAAATAACTGTAAACGTACCATTCTTGTGTCAACGAACGAATATTACAATCTCGAAAACTGATAATATGTTCGAGAAGATGATGTGCATAACATATGTAATCAAGCATCAGCTAATTAGAAATCAACTATGTACTTATTATACTACACTATGGTACAAGAAAGAAAGTGAAGATATATTGCGAATTGTATAACAAAAATGCAATCAGCTGAACAACTGAAGTACAAACGACTGAAACATAAACTACACGTATCGAAATTTACGAAACAATGATTTTAGCCATTGGCGCACATTTTTTTCCCTTCACAGGCAGCGGGGGCAATTATCTACATCTCGGACACAACGGCGCAGACGTGCTCGACTCACAATGGCTACCACTCGAGGTCTCGCTGTAACGAATCCTCTGCTCGCACTATCAACCGGTCCCTTGCGAAACTGGAACGAGATTGTTTGTGCGACACCCCCTACCAGTTAATGATGTATGGGAGGGGGGGCAGGCGTTCATTAAATGCTGTTTGTCGACGCGCTTTTTTTAAATTTCATCCCCGCTCTTGGGAAAATATTTTCTGTGAATGTTCGCTGATTAGTAGGTATATTGTGGAAGAACTGAAAGAAACCCTGCTCGAGTGAAATCTAATTATGACGCTCGTTTTACTTATCAGACAAGTTGTACGCTGATTTTTTTCTCGCTTTTCATCTAGCACGAGTAGGTACCGTGATACTTGATGCCCCTAAGATTCTTTTTAATTCGATTTCGAACGAAAACATCCTTAACATTGAGTTCTGAAGCCTACTATTTGATAAAAATTTTGAAATCCATCTCCAGAAACGCACATAACAGTGCACTCAGAACCGTTAACTATTCACGAATACCAAACATCGAAACACAATAGCTTTCTCTCTTAATTGCAAAAGGTCCCCTTTATTAATTGATCTTCACTTGTTATCTAAAGAAAACATATTCTCTTCTCATTTGTAGTATCCCGAAAAAAAAATGTAAGGGCGACAGCATTACAAAGCTTTTATTGGCGGTGTCCTACACAATCCATCACTCGACTCAATTGTTCGCCCCCGCACGACCTCTCGTCGCCTGATCATTATTTAAAATATAGATGAGTGTTTTCTTTTCGATAATCGAGACCACGATTGAGGGTGGAAACACAATGGACGCCTCCTTTTGAACGCGTAGTAGCTAGACCGGGGGCGAAGGACCAAAGTCTCGCTTATTTGTATTAGTAAATTGAAGGTATACTGTCCACTGTATCGAGGCCCCTCCCGTGCCGTTTCACATCACCCGCCCGGTTGGATTTTTAAAACCGGTAGGGGGAAGGGGGGGATCAATTAAGGTGGCTTTTGTGAACATTCTATCGGCGCGCAATGAAAAGAGTTGTGATTTTCTTTGATATGCGGAGACGCGGTTTGCCGAGTGAGAAATCAAAGGGCTCCATCGTGATGCATGACGGGTTTTATTAAGATTTAATGCCGCCAACGACACTCGGAGGCGGGAAAAGAACGAGTCTCAAGTATTCGATGTACGTTTTACATGACGCCATTTTGAATTCGTTCGTGTAAGTGCAGACGAGTAATCGGAATGCAAAATTGTGCAAAATTTATACTGGCTTCCGGATGCGACCGAGAAATAAAAAAATTCGAATCTAGCAATATGCTAAATGAACACTACTTTTACCTCACTTTTGAAACAAAGGCGGAGAGAATATGAAGAATAACATTGTTCAAATTCAAACATTTTCATATTGGTGTGCCATTCGGTGTCTTCTTCATTTGCTTGTTTTGTTACCTGTATTAACCTTTCGTAGTTTTAACTAATGAAAATAGTTCCGTAGACAATTTTAGTTCATTTCTTGTTTGCGTTCAAACAACTGTGAATTATTTGATATATTCATGTCTGGAAGTAATTTAGCTGGTTCAATGACGATGGGTAAGTCAACTCGTACCGGGAAATTACTTACCGTCACATTATTAACAGGGAATCATCATAATCAACTTTTAAGTGTTCATCGTGTTCACGAAGATATCAGTGGTTCGTTTGATAAAAAATGATATAAAAATACTCCATCTCTGAAGTGTTAAAAATTTTTGGGTGTCATTTTTTTATCATTATGTTATTACCTGTTTTTACTAAGTGATTATTTTTAGCAATTTAAGCATATATACATACCTACCTATGTGCAATTGAATATTTGGTTTAAGCGTAAGTAGATTTTGTTCATTCAATTAACCGTTCCTGTCCAATAGGTACTATTATTTGTCTGAGATGTACCTACTCCATCAAATATCTGCAAATGTAACTCACATTACTTTATTTCAATAGTAATTCAAAAATACCATTACTCTCAGTATTGATGACGTCACAGATGATATTTTTCGAACTAAAATTAAATCGATGTATTAGAATACATTTTCATTATTCGATTGAATGGACTCTTTGCTTGCTTGATTTGCCCGTTTACAAATTATTTAAATGTAACCAACAATTTTGAAGGTCGGCATTATATAGCAATCTAAGTGGAGCTCGGCGGATCAAAAAGACTTCAATCTGAGATATTACACATATACAAGGTTTCTCAATCGGGGTCCAGGTTAGCAAGCGTTAGCGGCTCCATCTGCGATCATCGGCTTAACATGCCGAGTTAATGAACGCTCCTGGGCTTACATATTCGAGCTGCCCGTACGAGCTTTGCTAAGATATGAGTGTCCAACCGCGCAGACAAACCATTTCAAACACAGAATCGTTTGAACCCAGGATTCTATCAGAATTGTACTGTGCCTTCCAGAACATTCGACTCGCAATTCTCTCTGTTCTGTTTGCGTAATGTAGGACAATGTACTATCATTTGTCTTCACCAAGTTTTTAATGTATGACACGTATTTATATAGTTCATGATATATGTGATGGCTGAGCGAAGCGTGAGTAGAGTACATGCAGATGTTTTTACTGAAACCCTTATTGATTGTCACATATTCGTCATAGAAACTGAGATTCTTACATCTTCTGACGATTTTTGATGGAAAATTCGCTATCAAATAAATCATACCATATTCTTGTCGTCGCTCAAAAAACTGGAATACCGGCGGCATGTTTGCATGTACCTTAATCTCTGTACATTTACTCATGTGACTAAGACCTGAGTGGGGGCGGTGGGCGTGGGGAGGCACCCGCGCCCATCTTAGCAAGGCTTAAGTCGCTTCTACACTGTATTCGTCTGGATTGGACGCGGACTTATCGAAAAATTCACTACATTTTAAATGAAACCACCTACCCACCTTCACATTGAAAGGCTTTGATGAAAGACTCCGTTTCATACGGCGTTTGCAATTATCGTGATTACTACACGAGAGGAGAATTATGTGCCGCGGAGTATGTGTGCGCTTGTGACGTTTTTAAATTTCAAAGCCAACAACGGTTTTCGATGGACATATTAATTTTCACCGAAATGTTGAATTTAATTTTCTGTTGCTTCCTGTACTGCAATTTAATTATGATTCATTTTTAATTCGTACGAAATTGTATGCATTCATTACTTATTTCTGCGCCTTCAGTATGTGAGGACTTGCTTTTGTAAAAGATTCATGCAATATACGTGTATCTATAAATAATGTAAATTTTTTGTGTATGTAAATTTTGCTTGCAACCTATATGCCATCGATTGTTTATTAAGAGTTATATGGTTGCAACTGGCAGGTAAACATTTTTAAGCGATCTCGAAAAATATTAAAAAAAAACACTGAAGTGATAAAATATAATACATAAAGGTACCTACTATGAAACGGTTCGCGAACTATTAACACGATTATACATATTATATGCCGATCGCAGCGAGATCGGATAGGTCTGAAACTAATTGGGCTATGCTGAAAAAATTATACGTTAGTTAAGCCAGCTAATTAGAAATCGCAACTGTTTTGTCATTCGTGTCTGTATCTTAGTTTGTCTATGACAAACGTACAAAAATGATTGATACAGAAAGAGTAAGAGATACCTATTTGAATACAGATATTTTGATAATCAGCAATCTACAAAGCATTGCAATAATATGTTAGATAAAGAATTTATTTATTTATTAATCATGATCAACATGACGCGCGTTACCATTAGAAATATTGAACATACATATTATATTGACTAAAGTTAAAAAAAATCACGCTTGTAATCGTCGAAGAGGGAAACAGATAGTATAGTACCAACAATACTAAGTTTCACCAGTTACAAAAACTAATCGTTGCTTTAATTACAGGTTACCACGGGATGCAGCATGTTCGAGCTTGTTCATTTAGTAATGATAGTAATTAATCAAGAATACTAATCATAGATTAATAATGTAACAATGGCATAATGTAACAATTGGAGAGGCCTATATCCAGCAGTGGACGGAAATAGACTGATGATGATAATGATAATATGGGCTAATCATAGCCAAATTAAACACAATCGTGTTCATTCCAGTACCTATACCTAATCGATACATAGATTATAGAATCCCCTCAACATTTCCCAAGTAGCTACATCGAGAACATCACACACTACTGAGGTATCGCTAATTAAAATCCCGCGGAAGCCGACGTCCCAAGGCGCGCCGATCGGCAGACAAAGGAGATGCCCCGGGCTAACACTGCGAGGGCGGCGTCCGGATGTGACCGACCATTTATCGGAATGTCTTAGGGTGCGTGAGGAGTAACAGATAGCACGAGCCTTGTGTGGTGTTGTCATTTTGGACAATTGCTGTCACGTACCTGAAACCTGTGTAATATTAAAAAAAGGACGCGTGTAATCCCCGAAGAGGTAGACGGAGGAGTATACTGCACTTACATATTATTAAAACAATAGTAAGAATATCGATATTTACCTATCATGGAAATGAACTTTTCTCCCAAGTATCCAGTCAGGAAGTACTAATTATATACAATTTAAATTAGTGATTTCAAAAAAATTATTGCGGTAGTGATACTTTTCAATAAGTTCTAATAATAAATTTAAAAGCAGATTAAAGCCGCTATCACTCTTATTAATACTAATCATAATTTATTGAATAAAACATCGATGTATTTTATTTCTTTACAGCCTTTTAAAGTACGTAAAACAAAGACGATATTAAGGTAGAAGAAAATAATTGACTTTCAGCTTCTTCTCTAACTGGAAGGCCTCAGCGATCGTGGATATTGCAGACATATTTAAAATAAGGGCACAACATAAAGCTTGTATTTCTTCGAAGAGATGGGCAGATGAATTAAGTACACTCCAAGGTTTCAACAGTTATGTTATACGAACCATTAAATAGTCGAGTCTAATGCCAATCAGAATTTGAAACGTTACTAATAAACGTCGTAAAACAGATTGATTGTGAACCAGTCGTTTAATCCACACCAAACAATGCCGTTACTCACAAGTCCGACAATTATCCCACTCGGTATCAAGACCTTTCAGCAGTCCATCTCATCTCCCCCTGAAGCGGTAAAACTTACAAGTAACACGCTCACTCCTAGGCATAAATAAGCCCGCAATCGGAACGAATGGACGGGCGGCAAATTAGGACCGGCGGTGTTCTTCCAAACCTATACGTTAGGCACATCGATCTAACACGTCTGAACAGAGGGCGGAATGCTCAACAGCACGCGATACAACCACCCCCGAAACCGCCGCGTCTAAGATAGTCGTAATTTCGACTCTGCCGTTGAGCAGATTTTGAATTGATTTGCAAACGTTCAATACTTTGTTAACATCTAACAATCTGTAAGGAGTATGGGATTATTGGATAGAATTGAAATGTTAGTTGTCTTTCATAGAATGAATATTTTTGATCTCACGTGAATCATTTCTTTTTCAATAAAAGAATAGAAAAAATATATACATTTAAAATATAGTTCCAGGACAGTGACTAGCTGTTTATCGATTAAGTGATTTTTTCATACGAATCTACTCATTTTTTAAAAGTTACTATGATGTATTTTTAGAATGCTTTTGAAAACCTTTTCTTGTTACATTATTTAATTATAAGTCTCGCTTTAATAAAAAAAATACATGTACAACACATAATTGAAAAATATTGATTTTTATTATACGTAATTATATAAGCCGATGTATCCTCTGTTCATCTCACGATAAATCCTCTGTAATCCCTAAGACAAGATCCAAAGTATCTTCACCCCCTAGTGTGGGAGACTAAAAACAAAACAATCCATGTTCTCCTCCTCGCGTCCGGTCTCGTACAGTAAATTTACATTCGCAGCCATCCATCGCACGAGTCCATCCGGGCCAGCAATAAAGCGATCTTAAGGCGAGGCGCGTCTTGGCGTTTGTTAAGCGCGCGTCGCGATTTCAAAGCTTCCGTTCAATGGAGATTTTAATTCATACGCAAATCTCATGTATTGCCATCAGAATTCGTGTTACATGGGATCATTGTGTTTGAAAAACGGAGTTTAAGAGATTTTTGAATACAAGTACTAATTTAACAAGGGACCTAAGCGTTTAATATGCCAGACAAAAGTATTGTTGTCGTTGTAACTTTGGCAGTGCTAAGCTACAATAAGCACTGGGGTAAGACATGTCGAATAATTTTAATCGTTCGTACTACGTATAATGTATGATCAGTTATTAGATATACTACTTACGAAGAAATAGAATAGGTTAAATTCAATGGAGTTTTAGACAAAATTACTGATGAATAAGTTAATGATTTGTCTTAAACATGAAATGAGTAAATTTAGGTTTGAGACGAATTTTCGTGTTAGAATCCCGCTGCCACCTTGACAATTGAACCGATACCGAAATAAGGCCGGTAGGTCTGAAGATATACGCCGAAGGGCACCACTCTTCGTCCGCATGTTTACAGGCTGATGCTATCTCGTAATTGTGACAATATTTGGTTAAGGCTCTTATAGGAGCCAAGGTAAATTGTCGAGCCGTTTCAGGTTAAAGTTTAAGTGGAGAAATTCCCTATCGTATCTGATTATACTGGGCTTATTTAGGTAAAATGTCGAGAAGACATGGATAAGGCCGCTATATTTTCATGTTACATCGGTTCTAAACATAAGAATTTCATTTTTTGAAACCTATTTAGAATTTTGTATTTTTCATAATCATTATTATTATCATTAATCTTACTTACAGAAAACAATTATAAAATTTAAAAAACCTTCGTATAACAGTTAAATTCATTAATGACGTACCAAAATAAATTGAATCAAATGAAACTGTAATTCCGACACTACTAAACGAAAAGGGTGACAGAAAACACCCTGTAGTACACCTCGGAACAATTTAAGATCGGCTCAGGGCCCATAGAAGGAATGGGCAAGGTGAAAAGTACACCTAAGTTCAGATTAACAATCGGCCCGGGCAGTACGGGCCAGAGGTTAAGTGCGTGGCAATAAATTTAGCTGGAAGCAACGAGCGAACGGACGGAAATTGACTAAGCTCTTGATAGCAAAATTTAGAAAAATATAATAAGTATTTTTGGCCAATTTTTAGGACACACTGATCCAATACTAGACAAAACCTGTGCTATGTTAACCAAAAAAACTATAAATATTCATAATTATTCTCAATTCTAAATAGATACGTATGTACATACACGGAACAACAATGTACGTGCTCGTCGCGCCTATACTTGTCAGGGGTGCGGAGCGAAATTACAGTCTCTGTCTAAGACTCAAAATCTCTAATCACTAAACCAAAAGGATGGTTAGCAGGTTAGAAGTACTTAAGCAAATGTGACTACTAGGTGATGTATGAACGAAACATTTTATTTCCTCAAGGAATTCTAAAATATATGGTTTTTAATATAAATAATAGGTAAATATATGTTTCCTATATACCTAATGTCTTAGAAAATTGTTCCTCGTTTAATACCATGTTGTCGGATATATTAATTTTCTCAATAAATTTGTGTAATAAAACAATATCAGTGCGTCCATACATTTTATATTCAAAATATTTTAACAAGCGATTCGCTTACCGCTTCCAGCTTTTCCCTTCTCTACATCGCGGCTTCGGTACTGGTCACTATAAATCGCCCTATGAGAAGTAGTGATTTAATCGGGAACCTCAGAGTCCCTCAGGAAACCCATTAAATCGTATGGTCAGGGGATAATTAATTCGGCGGTAACGTTCCAAGTGAGATTAATGGCGGTCTCAGTAATCGAGAGCTCTTTCCAATGGTAGTAACATGTTTATTGTTTTGCTTGTAATTGATGGTGCCGTAGCGCTTCTGTGCTCTCGACTCAAAACCGGAACGGCTTCGAGATATGTACGTACTTTTACAGCATTTTATACGATAATAAATATTTTTAACAACCACAGAGTCCATTCTTCTTGATATTAGATATATTTCTTAAACGTAATACCTTTGTAATCCTCTAAGGAGTAGGAAGAAGAGTGTAGTACATTCCCACGTTTCACTAGTTACGTTGTACGTTTAACTATGGAAGTGGTAAATCTATTGTCATACACCGGGCAGAGATACCGAATCCGAATTACTACTAGAAAAACGAAATTAGAAAGATCCAATAGTCCCCAACTCAGGAATCGAATCCAGGAACTCTTGATCAGCACTAGCGCTTTTAATCACTTAATAAGCGAGGCAGGCGTAAGTCAGCAGTGGACTCTCTTTCTTAAGTATTGAAATTCTTAAGTATTGATATTCAAAGATTTGTTTACAAAATATTTTAAAATTGTATGCTAAATAGCAACTATGGGGCATGCTCACTTCACATGTGAACTTTAAGAACCCAATCACATTACTCATATATTTAAAAAATATCATGTATAACTTTGTGTACACAGAAAGTAAATAAGTTTCTAGTAAATTCCTAATGACATAAGTCAAAATAGATACAAAATGACTTATCAAGAGGGTATCGTAATAATGTAAAAATAATATCCGTTAAAAACAATAATATGTTCTAAAGGCAACTCATACACCTGATATCAGATAGCAAAAACCTTTACAAAATATAATTTTTCAAAAAAGGGTATGTACTCATAGATAACTTTGCAGCCAGCCATGGAACATACATTTATGCTTAGCATACAAATATATGTATATCTTGTGTGTGAATTGAACCCACAACCTAAGGCTTAAGAGGGTCACCAAACACTTACTTATTGGTTTTGCATACTTGATCAAATAATGTAAAACCGGTACTTCTTGGCATTTAATATGGATTAAATAAAACACAAAATACCTTCACAGTTCTAGGTTTTTCGAGTTAAAATCTTTATAAGGCCACTAGAGACAATAATACTAAAAGTACTTACCAATGTTTTGAATTCAAAACAAAGTTTTAACTTTGAGACTATAACTCTATATCCAATGATTTTGATATGAAATTTTCAAATAACATACCTGAAAAGAGAAAGTGATCAGAAAATTAAAAAGAGAGTTAAAATAGCTGATTTTAAAAATTCAAATCAGATTCAAATGTGATTGAGCCTAGTGGTTAAGAATTCAGCCTCTCAATCCAGGTGCCCTAGGGTTCAAATCCATGGCACACACCTCTTCATAAAAATTGGGTTCAAAGTTTAAATATCACTTGCTTACGGTGAAGGAAAACAGTGTTAGAAAACCTGTACACCTTTGAATTTATAAAAAAAAAATTCTAAGGAATAACCTTTGAATTTATAAAAAAAAAATTCTAAGGTGTATGAAGTCTGCCAACCCGCACTTGGCCATTGTGGCAGACTATGGCCTTAACCCTCTCAATATGAGAGGAGACCCATATTCCAAAAATTGAATGATAAATGGATCGGTAATAATTATTAAAAGTATTTAAGATCTAAGTAAGATTCAATGGGTAAATCAATAATAAATTACATTTTTTTTTACTTATACAATGCATTTATTACTCATGCTTATTATTACTAATGCATTCTTTACTTGTACAGTGCATCAATAGAACATTTTCTCATCTTTTATTTAACATAATATATGTTTTTTCACCCAGAAATAGACCAAGTGGTAACGCTTTGGTGGTAGTCAAACCCACAAATCCTGACTCAGCAGTCAAGTTTACTAACCATTAAATCTACTGGCCAGTCATATGAACAGAGTATTAGGTAAATAATATCTGCTTATGATATACTTGGCTGTTCTATGCTGTCTAAAACCTCTTTCATGGGGTCTTTGGACATACACACAAATACAGGTGCAAAAGAAATCAAATTAAATGTGGAACTGGAATTATCCGGAATATACTGGAATCAAATTAAATGTGGAAATGTGGAAGGTGGTGGTACATATAGTTTTTCCAAATGCTTGATCAGTTTTAATTGACAAATGATTAGTCATAATAAAAGGCTATCAATATTGTCTTCAGAAATTCTTTAAGATTATCAGTTAATTACATAATAATTAATAACTATTTACTTTATTAAGACTACCCTCCATCCGTATG
>DWEE01000146.1:0-21364 GCA_018245755.1 Parelbella macleannani | reverse complement strand
CACTACTAGAAATTCTAAATTAGAAAAATCCAATAGCACTCGACCCGGGATTTGAACCCAGGACCTCCCGATCAGCAATCGCGCTTGCAACCACTCGACCAACGAGGCAGTCGATAATATGTGATGTGATGTACATATATGTTTGAACTCGTATGCACAGTCATACACTCAGATATGTGGACGCAATAATAAAAATTAATACTAGGTATATACCGATTATTAAAATAAAAAAAGAATATCATTCTATTACAGCGTCCAGGACAAGATTAATCTCTATAAGCTTCGTTTTTGTTTCACACTCAAATGGATACTCATTCATAATAATCGTCACTTTATCTATCGTTCCACTTTCGCACGTCATTCCCCACTGTCAAAGCATAGTCCACTACGCCAGAACAAATCCGAAAAGGCTAAATTTTCATGCCTCTAAATTCTAATGCTTCTCAGACTAAAACTAGATTTGAGACTAGAGCATTATGATCAACTCAAAGGTGTGTAAGGTTTTGTTCATGTTTTACTTCACCGTTGTACCATTTAATATTGAAAATCCAGCAAACTTTTTAAAACAAGAATTTTGTGCTGGAACTTTGATATCTATGGCCTCAAACTAAACTGAAATAGAAGTATAACCCACTCGATAATCACTGCTCATTATCGTACGTTAAAAATGTGTGCATGAAGAAATAGGAACGGAAATGGAAAACCCAATATAATGACATAGAAATAAGATGACTATAGTAATAAAATGGAAAGAGCAAAGAGGCTTTATATGATAAAGATATATGGGAAAAACAATTTGCCGCGATATTGTTCCTTCAAGAATGTTATTGGATCTGTACAATCAGTTTTACTATTGGTTACTAATAGGTATTAATATTGCTATGAATAAAAACGTTATACATTACCATTGCTAGCACTGTTACGAAAGTATTCAATATTGTAATTGGACTGCCGGGAAAAGCAATTAAAAATATACTCGTAAATACGATTACTAATTGGTATCTAAAATATGATTTATTGTGAATTTGCTTGACCCCGAAATGGTAGATCGGTTGGATATTAGTGGGGATCAGCTGCAAAATATAGAAATGAGGTCAATAAATAAGATCAAGAGCTTTTGGAAATGTTTAGGCTTCTTTAACTACTTCATCGTCACCAAACCTAATAGATTATAACATTAAATTAAAACATTTTTTTCTTACCCGCGGAGGAACCAAATGTAAAAAAAGTTTCTCGTTAATGCCACAAACCAAATCACAATAATACTAAATAAATATAATACTACGTACGTTTTCTTCGTATATATTTAATACTACGAAATAATAAATGCGATGTAGTTATCAGTTATGTTTTAATGTTACATCTTATTGAGATGGTATCGCGTTACCGTTAACGCCGATCCGAAACAAATGAAATTCAACAAAAATAGTGATTAAAAGTTTCCTCCGAGAGTTTCTTGTAGTTAGCGACGGAGTTGACGACTGACTTGCGGCTGCTTCGGTGATAGAGCAATTACAAGTCAGCACATATGTATTACAAAACACATTTTTTTGTCGCAGCATAATCATACTAACGTTATATGGTGATATACATTACATTTCATAAGATGTGACCTATACAAACAGGACGTAACACACGTGCCATAAAAACATATATCAATAAGAAGAACGCGTCAATAATTCTAATTGATGCCATTTAGAAATTTAACTTGCCTTCGATAACGACCCGGAAAGGCTATAATATATGATTCTTATATAAGCGTTGGACTATTTTCATTTGAGCTACTACGAATATCTGATCTTTTACTTTAAATAGTTAAAGATTTTGCTCAAGATTTGACAGCAACATAAATTGTTTAGTTAATTCACAAATGTATCTGTAATTTATTTTCATTATATACATATGTCATAAACTTTATATTTGAGTTTATTCATGACCATCGTACTCGTACGTCTGATCGGAATATTTTTTTTTCTATACTTATCTCTATACTCATATATTTTTGGATGCATGTATGGATGCATGTATCACATACGCACAATATCTCTTTAACTAAACGAAGTTAACAAACAACTGAATACAAACTGTTCAGCAACAATCTTGTACCACGGTATATCTGTAACAATGCCAGTGAACCAAGCACACCGTTGGCTATTCGTGGAACAATAGAAAGTTTGGTATGATACGATGTATAGAAGTCTTTTGTTCCCAACAAAAGATAGTAATTAATCGAACAGGGCAGACAAAAACTGTTGTTACGTGCTGATCTGACGCGACCTGGCCTATAAATAAATTTCAGTAGCGGTTCCAGTTATGGACAGATATTGGAAGATGCTGTGTTCGATTGTAACGGTCCTTCATATGCAGAGACGCGCGTTGGCCTGCTGCGCAATCTTTGCCAACGTTCGTTAGTGTGGGGCGAAACGTGATATCATAGGCAAATCCATACTACAATCTAGTCTACAATTCACACTGGCTACAATGCTACTTAAAAATCACCAAGTCACACGATTGCCACCAAGCTCACAGATAACGGTATTTATTTAACAATTATATCAACTATGCGTCTTCTATTCTTCGCAAAATTATTTTTACTTCACTCTGGAAAAGGTTTTCACTTCCCTTCGTTTGCCTTCCTTCACTTTTTATTATGTCTGTCCTCTCGCACTCACTTCACAAAGTTTTGGGTCGCCAACAAAAACGCTGAAGGGCGACGCTGACCACATGGAAGTCGAAAATCCCGTAATTCCCTTTTGTGTGAACTTTTTGAGAATAATTACGTTGAAAGTTACTATTTTACGTCACCAAACAAAACATTACGAAGGTAATATTTCATTGACAAAGAGCAAAACCATTTGCTGTTTCTAAAGATCATTGCATGTGAATCTAATATACAGAGGCCTAGCGAACGTATTTGTTCTTCGGCTGTGTGGGTACAAAAATGGCTTTGGAGTCCCAATAAGCTTCGACATGATACGGACGTGATTCCGCTACAAAGAGATACTTTCGAGTAAACGAGGCCACTAATGAAGTCCGATTGCTAGAACAATGTATCTTTAGGGTCTTGCGATGTTCGAAAACTGTTTGAATGTTTTTGTTTCCTTTGTTCGTAAGAGACTTCCGCCTGAAGCTTGTCTTTAAAAATTTGTAACAGACTTTGAACTTTGAAAGTTAGCTACATTCTGTTTTGTATTTGTTACATTACATTAAACGCCATTGCAAAGTTCGGGATCCGACAGTCTACTTTTGTAGAATTTATATATCTCCGTATATACATATTACCACTTCGTTCATTTTCTTAGAAAATTGCATTAAATACTATAAGTAAAGTAACCTACCTTTACCTTTTATTTATCTCCATCTACGCTACGAGCTAATAACTCATCGTTCTGTTTAAATTGCCTTTAGTGGTATTTTATTAATAATTCATAACTACCTAAATGGGTTAAAATTGAACGCATTTAAGATTATGTCGTGTGACGTGCTTGTCGTTTTAGTTATTTAAAAGCTTTTAGTGGGTCGGTTAAATAATAAATGCACGGCCGCGTGCATTCCGCGACAAAAAATATATTTGTATTTTTCTCTTTTGTCAAGCATACGGATATCAGACTAAATAGTTGCATAAATTGGAAAATTACTTCTGTCCAGTACCCTAACTGATGTACCATGGAAACCGTATCATAGTTCGTATTTTTAATGATATTTTCGTTCTTATGAACACTTATATTTTAACAATACTCAAATTTCAATACAGGCAAGTGTAACACGACTGGCAAATACAGAGACCGCTCATCAGCCGGTCATCCAAGATGGCGTCGCTAAATGAATTTGACTATGCTACATGTTCATTTCGGAACATAGGTACTCGTATATCTTTAATTTTCTTGTTTCAGTGCTTTAATTTCGTAGTGATAGCTGCAAAAGTTATTAGTAGCCTAAATGTATACATAAAATAAATATCTAAATAATATGATGAAAATCGTTATCGTTATTTTAACGGCTGTTTGCAGTACGTAAAGAAATTATATATTACAAACGGATAGATTCAAAATTCCTAAATTTATGACTTGGACTTTGATTCTGTCGATGTACAGGCATTTAACACTATTTAAAAACGCACAATAACATCATTTACACGAATTATCTTAAAGGACAAGACCTAACCAAACAGATTAACATTGTCATTCATAAACGTTATTGATTTATAGAAACAAACAACAAAGAAATAAACAACTTATATATCAAATCGGCGATGAGTTCATAATTCTGTTTTTATGGTACTTCAGAGGCGCAACGGAGTCGTGATATAACAATATTATACTGAGGTAGAACTTTAATGTTTGATCGATGGACGAAAATAAACATTAACCTAAATATTTTATATGAGAATATTATTATGTACGACATTTTTCTACATTTGTTTTGCACTAATTTGCTCGTCACTCTATAATTTCTGTTATTGTACAAAATAATTCATCATTTTTGTCGGCTATTGTTCACCTAGAACATTATCACTACCATCCTATGGACAAGTTTTCTTAAATTACTGTATTGTATACATGGCTTATACTTCTTAGTTCTAGTAGAGGAATAATTTCATTCATTCTTTAATTCATTCATTAATTTCATTCATTCATTAATTCATTCATTAATTTCATTCATTCATTAATTCATTCATTAATTGAAATATAAAAGAGCTTATGAATACCATAATTATAATATATTCATTATATTTAAAAATTAAATCTCTTGGTTTGAATAAATAAGGCACACTTGATTCAAAAAACACTAGAAAGTACCCGAATCTTGGAATTAGAAAAAAATTCACTGCTAAAGTCTATAATGGTAATTTGATTGTTTAAATTTATCAAAACATCCGAGTATCAACAGCGAATTAAATCAACAAATTGGTCGAGTGCCTTAGATCCGTTTCTTTTCTGTTTGTCGTAAAAGAACGTGCTCTGAATTTGGATTCCTACAATCACTGTTTGACCTACATAACGGGTTCGTAAAACCAAAACAGTAAATAAAAGTCTATCGACTAGTATTCTCAAGGCACTGTGAACTGTGAGCGGCGACTATCAACTTCTCGAATTGCATTAAAACTTACATCGGGAAATACAGGAAATACGTCTGATTTTGTCTTTATTTACCTGACTATTCAGATCGACTGACTGTCTAACTTTTATTTTCTTTGACAGTAAATTTAATTGCTAAAGAAGAAAAATAGTTTGTTTTTCATGTTGTATTTTGTTGATATCTAGCAAATGATGCAGTTATAACGTCACCTAATTTTGTTATTGTTGTTCCATAATATTGAATCCAGAAATAATTGAAAAAATCTATAAATGTGTATTATTTATAGACGAAGGAATATTCATGAATTTGTTCAAGAATATTTCTAGAAAAAAGCCTTTTTGAACGTTGAAGACGAAAAATTCTACCGCCCTTAGCACGCATTCCGAAGCAATAGTGTTTAACCCACGCCTCCAATCTACGAGTAGGTATATGCTTGCGTTGTTGATATCTGGCAAAAATACTATTGCTAGACTCGTTTCAAGTCAGCTACCGAGACTGGATGACATAATCTCATCTCGAATAAATGCACAATTCTATTTTAAATTTGATTCAAATACCTTTGATATTTAAATAAACTGTAGTGAGCATTACTAAAGTTATGTGACTTTAGTTCGAGTTCGAGTGACGATACACGTAAATTGGCTGGCAAGGGTTGCACTCGAAAAGCTGAAGACTGAGCTCAGTGGCGTGCTATTGGAGAGGCTTATGTCCAGCAGTGGACGGGAGTAGGCTGATGATGATGATGATCATCTTAGCTTTCTTACATGTCTATGTCTTGACTGCCGACCAACGTCGGCATTGACGTTTGTCTCGACCAACGTCGAACATTTGCAAGCGCGTCTGCCTATCAGGAGGTCCTGGGTTCAAACTTTCAACTTAGTTTGCGACTGAAGGTTGTCCATATCAGTTAATAAAAGCTATTCCTATCAAATAGAGAAGCAGTGCTAATAAAAAATTACTCATATTCATATTATGAGCTCTGAGATGTAGAAGTGACTATTTCGAAGCGACGTAATCCTTAATTTTATTTAGTATGCTCCAACTTGTCTGTGGAAACTTTCTCCGCTTTGAAAATGAATTTGGTACTGGACGTTACTAAAAGTCCTACGTGAAATCCGAGGAATTCAACGCTCCAACATACTCGTATAATCTTTCTGATATGCTAGAGTTAAGATATGGAGTAAATTTCCTCTTTAGCAAAAATTGGCCAAATTTCGTTTTTAAAATATTACCCAGAATAGAAATAATTCCCATACTTTAGACATTTCCATTTTGTCCTCTCTTCTCCAAAATATGTATAATAAAAAGCGTAATGGAATATTGGGGTACGTAGCATTCGTCAGCTTCAGGTCATAGTTAACATCAGTTTGGCTACAACTTAATATAACATAAGAGGAAAATGGCTCCATCCACTTGCCACCTCTCAGTAAAAATATAGGAAAACAATTTTTCAAGAGAGGCTTCTCAACAATTTCCGACATGGTTTATGTATATAAAATCGTGTACAGAGATATTGTTCATTGTCAGTATAAACATCTCAATGTGTTAAATGAATGTCGCTCGATCTACAGGTTATTCAGCTGGTGGAAGCAGCAACGAGGATGTTACGGACCTCTTCTTCTTCACCAACACCACGATGTCTCCTGACATCGTGGTGCAGCCGACCTTCGACAACTCCACGAAGAGAGAGTATACAGCTGCTGTCGGCCAGCCTGCCTACTTGCACTGTCGTGTAAAGAATTTAGGCGATCGATCAGTAAGTAGACCACATCTTACAATAGTTAGATAGACAAAGTGATAGAGCATACAATACGTATATACGATACATACTAGTATATGAATGTTTTGGCCGGGAAGTTACTTCCGCTATTTCTAACGTAAAGTAATTGTTACTATAAGAATATGCGTTACGGTAACAATTGGCAAGGGTCTGATTGCTGGTATATGTGCAAATAATACAATACTCGGCAGTAGCACCGCATCTGTGACCAACTTCGTGCAGGACAAATACTAAATAATACTTACTTCACTCATACTGTGACGTATAAAGCTGAAAGTGAGAAGCTGTGCCCTGTGATCCCCACCCTGCACATTCAGCTTAGGGGTTATGGAGAAAACCCCCCTGTGGGGAAGCCTATGTTTAGTAGTGGACTAAGAAACGTTAATGGTAATGAATAATAAAATTACGAGAAAAATGACAATATACGCAAAGTAACTGGCAGTGGTTGAACGCGAAGAGCTGAAGATCGAACTCTATGGCGTGTTATTAGAGAGCCCTATGTTCAGCAGTGGGCGGAAGTAAGCTGATGATGATGATGATGAAAATAACTTTTATGTTAACCATCTGTTTATATACGAGTATGTATATTTTATTCTTAAAGCGATACCTGTCTGACATAAATTTTAATTAAATCTATAAGCGCGCTCTCCATTATTAATATTTTGCACAAAGTAGCTCTAGATTTGTTTGAAAACTAAAACGCTGGTTTGTAAATTACTTATACATTTTTAATATAAGCCCGATGGCGGCAACGCAAGTCTGCAAACGAAATTTCTCTAATTATTGTTTTTTATTCCTTTGACCGAAATATTATTCAAACACAAGTAGCTTTTAACTTTCAAACTGGGATGTTATTTTAATATTTTTACCAACACTACGGTACTGGCCTTCCATATTGAATCGCCGCCATTTTGAAAATATGTACATATAATATTTTTATCCTTACATCATGTGTAATCAGAACTAGATAACGGTTAGAAATAAGGAGCAAATTTTTTAAATCAAAATGATTCTAATATTAACAAACGATATCAAGATCAATGTAATGATAAATAGTTATAGTCTTGCGCGTAGTTGACAACGATATAATGGTATCGCGTATAGCCGTAAAGCCTTCTGCGAAAATCACCCAACAACTTTTTCTGCGTATTCTTATTACCGAATTCCGAGATTTCATTAGCGACTCTTTCATTAAGTGGCCCCCGAAGTAATTGCATACTTTGTTCTCATGGTTGTACCTTTATCGTATTTTAGGTCCATTAATGGAATTTTAAGGTATCACGCTAAAAACATTTTATTTAGAAGCTACTTTCCTGTTTTCGTTTTTATCCTTATTAGAATTAAGTAGCCGATATTTTTATGGGCTTCTTATATGGTGAATATATAATTATTTATTTATACATACGTACGTCTAATAAGAATAAATAAGGCATAAATGATGATCGTTGAAAACGACACTAAGCTTTACGTCAGTTAAACGAGGCGCGTTTGCGAAAAGCAGAGTTTCTCGCTTCAATAGCTCATTTTGAAAATTAGCGCACGCTTAACAAGACCCCTCTCTGTATGTCAATCCTTGACCTATATACTCTTAGGCATCGTTTATGTAGTTGCATAGCGACGTGCAGCGTGTACGGCGCAATTAGGACATTTCGTTGTCATTGTATACATAATTTACGATTACTACTATACTGTTTTATGGAAGAAGAATATTTACGTATATAATGTAAATTAAATATCTCTGCTTACTCCGTAAGGAACCAAGCGTTACTATATAATAACAGTACTTATTATGAAACACTATTCAAATTATATCGATAACTAGGTGTGTACATAAGTGAATTAAAATGAAATGACTTTTTCAGCCTTTCAAGAAAACCAATTATATGACTCGTTTCGTACATGTGTTTTTATAATAAAATTTTAGGGTAAATCGGAAATTGGTAGTGCAACTTTAATAAAATCGGAGAATACAGTGTTATCCTAAAAGAGTAAAATACAGCCTCCCACTTCAAAGGTACACCAGGAATATATTTCTATGTATATGTATATTGTATGGTTTTACTATAAAATTATAATCCGTTTTCTCTATATTTGTCCATACAAAATAAACTGCCCTAAATACATTTTTTTTTGTATATGCGGGTGAGTACAACGTCAATGACTGGAAGGACTTTTTTGCGTAGCGTTAATTTCTTACTTCTGTATGAAGACGATTAGTCAACATTCAGAAGTAGGAACATTATTTGATTTCATACAGGGACCGTATTCGATGCGATTGTTCCTTACGGGCATATAAGTTTACAATACATTCAGTTTTCATTATTTTAGGCCTGTTTCAAAGAAAATTTATCTTTTCTTTTGCCAAGAAAAAAATTCTGTTAAAGCTTTTCCCTCAGATCTCCGTGTCCCCATTCTCGAGTTGTGCCGTAATCTGCGGGAATCGGGGTTTGTGTCAAGAAAAATGAAAATACCCGCCGCCGAATTCAGAGAAACGAGTTTTCACACAAAGAACTTTAGCCAATATACGGAATAACTATTCGGTCCTTCCCTTCCATTCTTTCAACGTGCATATTCATATTATTAATAATACTTTATTTCTTTGTGCTTCAACTCAAAGCAGAACAAAATATTGAAATGGACATAATAATGGAATGGGTATTGCCGAAATCAAAGAATATCATAATATATTTAGCACGCTGATTGTTGTAAACCTAATTTAAGTTCCGTGACAATAGTTTTTCACATAGTAACGCTTGATATGTGAATAGTTACTTAAACTTAATACTAGTTAAAGTGTTTTTTAAACTAACAGTAAAGTCTATTACTTAACAATAAAGGCTATTACGCAAATGTCATTGCCAGTGAAGCCTATGTTAGAATTCCTATTTAAAAACGGTTCTGAAGATCGCTGTTTGGCTTACACACTAAATCACGCTGCAATAAGGCAATGTAAAAAAAAGAATACATACATATGTATATCATATACATTTACCGCATCCATTCCATTTGATTGAAATAAATGACAGAAACATATTATCATGGATCTCTCTGCAACCCGATACGTCTCCAGACCGTTTCGTTTTGTGTTTCCAGACGAGACGAGTCAAATTCATTCATTCAGATCCGGGAAAAGGTTCAAGTTCGGTGAAGCGAGGGTGCATGATTTATAGTTCTTTTAGAATTCTCTCACTACCCGCTGATAGGTCTCCCTAGAAAAGTTTGAAACGAAGCGTTCTATCACAATATTTGGGAGTAAGCTCCTGATTAATAACGTTGTGAGTTTGTTCCTTTTTGCCCATCAAATCCTTTATATCCATATCCCACTGAGTAAACCAAATAGTTTGCAAATATATCAAAATGCTTTTAAAATAATTGATTTTGACCGAACAAAACTAAACTAATAATCTTAACTTTTAAGCAAATTGATATGCTAACTAATGAAAATTGAATATTTAATGGGACTAATAGAATTTTATGACAAGAATACTATCAAAGCCTCTATATTATAAAGCAACGCACAACCACAATTTTCAAGAAATTTGCAAATATAAAATTTTAAAATCTCTAATAGAAATTAAAAAGCCGTATCGTTATTATACAGGGTATTTAATTCGGATTTTACAGGATCACAATATCGTCGAAATTAGATATAGTCAAAGAAATATCTAAGAAAATTATTGTGATTATAAATTAAATTGTGTTAAATTTTTCTTCTAGTAGATTCCAAAATCGTTGCACTTTACTTTACTTTACTTAGCTGTTATATTATAATTTGCATGTTGTTTTACAGACGTTCGTCTTTCGAATGTATTGGCTGTGTAAGATTTGTATACCCTTCCATTATTGTGTTCGTAGGTAGGACTGAATCCTGATTATTTCATTATTGGCTTCATTAATGAAAAAAACGTTTCTATAATCGATAACTTTTTCTCTCTCTCTTCACGAAGCCGAGGATATTACTCACAATATCCAATAAAAACAGCCATGATCTTTTTAAACAAACGCAATTATAAGCGGAGCTATTTATCTGAGATGTCCCGCCGGAGGACCACAATAAAAACGCTTGCGGTCAAATCACGGCTCTCTAACAATGGAGCGGTACTTTAAAATATCATAATTTCAGGCGTGAAACGAGGATAATAATAGCGTAAAACAATTTCAACAAGAATTGCTGCAAACACGGCCATAACTCCGAGCGGGGAAACCGTAAAAATCGGGCAACGGCGGCAAAGTCTCTATTTGTCTGTGTCACGCCACGTTAAGCACATCGCGACCGTAAAGATTCGCGTACAATGTAGCGAAAGCTACGGCTACCGAGCCGTAAGAGTCGCTCAGCTCCGGCATGCAGGAGCGTGTCAAAGCCCTCACATAGGTATAAGTAATGTATCCGTATTCGTGTTCGAAAAAATGACTATGTTAATATCTTTAACTCATACCTCGTTTTGTACTTACACTACTTATGTCAGAAGATAATTATTTATCTGTCATAAGGTGACTTAATACTAAACGGGTTTTCATTTTCACCAATGTCGGTATTAGGTTGACGAAACAAAAAAACTTAATTAGTTTAATTATGATATAGTTTATATCGTCCCCAAACTTTTCCATTGTGCTTATTTAAGTTGTATATTGTGGGTACGTAGAAATACACAGTACACTTTTTGTAATTAAATATTGCTCTGCTCTAAATATTTATAACCATAAAGGCGGTTTTTGCATTTTGCTTTTGAATAATTCCTATCATTCTAAATTTGCAACAATAATACGCGTGTGAAGTCTGCCGATCAAGAATTAAACTAAGTAGTATAGCCTTATAATCCTAGCCTTTCTACATGTCTATTCTTTCTCTGCGACGCTCTTTGTTCTGAGCGACGATTTTTTTACTTCTTTAGTACATAAACTGATAGTTAATCTTAAAAGCACATAATTATTGTAAAGGGGTCCCAATTGAACTTAGATTCCCTGGAGTGAGAAGCTTGATTCATTCTCGGTACAAATTAATTCAGTTTCCTAATATATATATAAAATTGGTCATAACCATCTTTTAAACTTTTATTGTTTAGAACTAAACATACTAAGACAATGATACTGATACTAATGACAATATATTTAGTACCATTAAATATGTGGACTCATAATTTGTCCAAGGAAGCAAAAAACGAATACATGCTGAAACTAGACGACAATACGGACGCTGTGAGGATTTTAGCAAGTTACTTACGAGCAGCCGTGTACCAGACGTACACGGTTTCAAGATAGGCTTCTATGTGAGTGAAGGAATGTTATGGTGAACTGAATATGTTTATAAATGAAACAGTGAGTGATGTTATATAAGAAAAAATAAGATGGTTGTCAGTAAAATTATTCCCAGAGATCAAAAGAAATCTTTGCTCCTTTGACATTCATAACTTTGCACCGCTGCTGGAATAAGAAGCACTGAAGCTGCGGAATATACATACATACATACATATACATATATAAACGAAACATTGAACACTCATATAAGAGTAAGGAAAATATTATTGACCCTATTTTACTTATATTAAGAAAAAATGTCAATGCGTAATCATTTCAATTGATTGCCAGGGAACGCTGTGAAACATGCGCGGTGGAGGGTTTATGAAAAATATTGAAATAATTTGTTGACACCTTTTTGAAATAAATCGTTACGATTGCCACATCAGTTCTAAACTGCCTAACCCACCCTGGTATTTAAACGAAACGTTGAGATAGAAGTTTTACTAATGATATTATCAAATACAATTATTATTCATATTTTATTTTAAACAATATTAATATATGTTGGTATAATATTTAAAAAATCCATTAAGATAAAATTCCTTTTTTACTGAAACTGTACGGAACTCTGACTAAACAAATTTATGTTGTTTTCGTAATGCTTTCCGTGGTTTTTAAAGCCAATTGACCAGCTTGTTAACATGTGGGCTTTATACTCTTCCCACAGTAGATCGCTAAAAGCTTTGTTGATGATCATGTTATTTAAAAATTATAAATAATAATAATGACCTATTTATAATTCCACTGTTGAAAATGGGTCTCCTCTCATATTGAGAGTGTTAAGGTTGACAGACTTCACACACCTTAGATTTTTTTTATAAATTCTAAAGTGTGCAGGTTTCCTCACGATGTTTTCCTTCACCCTTAGTAAGTGATAATTATCATCTTATTTAATGCTTGCTAATTAGCAACAAAAAGACTCATAAGAAGACAGTGCGTTACTGCAAATATTTATTAACTCAGAAAATGCGTTACGTATCGTACGTTTGCCATTCCTTAATATATGATTATACGTTAATAAATAAAACTTCCATACAGAACTAGTGGCTGTTTACTAAGGCGATACCAACTTCAACGCCACTCCAAGGTAATATCATTATTATAAGCGTGTTGGGAATCAGCACGGAATCTCTTTTGAAATATTTCTTTAACTTCCATTCTTTACTTACCAACAATCGAACAAGTTACTTACGAAGACAACTCAAAGTAATATCAACGTAAAAAAATTTGTAACTTTGCGGGGAATAAAACAGATATATTCACATATTCCAAAAGTTTTTCAAATAAGACGATTTCTGTCTGGGATAAGTCATGGGTTTCTTCAAGAATTTGTTCGAGCATACTTATCAGCGACCTTTTATACATATTTGAATATTAAAATTGTTTTACCGCCAATTGGAAATTTCAATTTGTTTTCGCGTACTTTATTTCGTAGTTTATTTCTCGAATCCTACTTTATTCATTATGTACATATACTATCAATTTATTTATACTATCAATATATGTGTGTTTGTCAACTGTATGGTTCTTTTTATTTCGGTAAGAGGAGCTTCAGACAAGAGACTTAGGGTGCGTCAACGCAGTGAAGGCTGTTTGAGACCAACTAGTCTTATTGCTGTCTGGTTACCATAGCAAGGGCTCCGTTTAGTTATCAGGTGGCTGTATGTGACTTATCCCAAAATACGTACATATGTAGGTATATAATGTATTAATTGCGAGCACTTTTCGCGCCAGAAACGAGATATCTTGTTTATCTCCAAGGACACCTAACGCTACTGAGCCCAATAGTTATTATATAGGACCTTCTTACCAATTTCGTACTAAGCTAAGATCCTAATCATAAGATTAGGATCTCAGATCATTACATATGAAGGTAGTAACCTTGAACCTTTTGAACTTAGTACTGTTTTATAATTTCGCCGGAGATCGTAATCCACTCCTACGTTCTTGGTGAGCTGTTCAATCTTGACACCTATTCTCATTTGAGCTTTGGAAACCATACCAGCAGAAAGAAATCATTTGGTAACAAACAATCTAATATGTCGCCAATCGTACATTTTAAGAATACCCTTTAAAATCTTAACAATGGATCTACAAGAACTACTTTTAAAAAGTAAAGCGTAAAACATTCATTAATTTGACAAGCGAAATGCATTGTGGTATATGGCAAAGAAAGTAAGATGATATTAACACACTTTGATTTACCAAACGTGACTTTTCGACCGCCTGTTACAGCGAGCATGTGAGATTTGATTTTCTGTAAGTGCTATAGGAAATGTCGGGTGAGCGGTCGCCAAAGCTCGCAGGGAATAAAGTAAAGAGAATTGGGTCGAGGCTCACAAGCAGTACATTTTGGATCTAAGCCAGCCAAAGTCGCCATGATTTGTTTACTTTTATTTTGTAAAAATATTTTAATACGACGATTTTGCTAAGTGTTAAATGCCAAATCTCATGTATACTGTAATGGCTACAGTGACGGCTATTGGCCCTGAGCTGTGTGTATTAAAACTGTCAGCCTTAAGTAAAGAGCTAGGAAAAGCGTAAAGAATGCCAACGTTGATGTTAGGATTAACATTCATTTTCATTCATTCGTAATGCTTAGGCGGGCGTACAGAAAAAATGGCGCTCACATTTCAGGGCAATTGGTTTGGTAAAAAATGGGGTTTAATAAAATATGTATAAAGAGGTTACACTTCGTTATATGTTGCCAAATAATGTTTTACCGCAAAAGATTTTGGACGCAAAAATCGCGGTGTTCTACGGTTATTTCAAATAAGAAAGCTGTACGTGAATTTCCCGCGGGACAAATTACGTAATCGTGTGTGTGCTTTAGCGGTGACTTGGCAAAATAAATAGGTACTTTTTATTTGTAAATATATCAGCGATGGAACGGATGTGCCACTTTCGATATACTGTTTATGGCATTATAATGTTTGATGTTTGCTTAGAGATTGAAATATATGGGTGTACATACACATGACGTATACAAATTGTAAACATTAAAGATGCTTTGAATACTAAAAATAAAAGTGAATATCGTGTGTATTACATAGTTAAGTGTTTCGGTTTTTTCAACACCATGCGTATTTATAAGATTATTAATTTCTTAATTTAACAAAGAACTAAGGAAGTTACATAATTGGTCTATACGTTAGCGTTCGCATACATCAAGCTTACATCGCACGAGCGCTTCATAAAAGAAAATATAAGTTCCATTTGCGCAATACGTCCAATGCCTGCAATGAACAGCCCAACATGTGTCAGAAGTCGCAGTAATTAGCTGTCGCGGTCGCCCGCGTCCGGGGAATAAGGGCAGTTCGAGCGAACACTATTTATGTAGAAGTTACACGTATACCTAGGAATAACTGTTCTGTTCAATCTCAATAGACTGCAACATCATTACAATTACAGGAGTTGTTATGCTCAGCTTCCAATTATAATTTTTAACACTAATGGAAATGTCTATTTAGCACTTACAAAAATAAATATTTGTCCTGGCGTCTACGTTTCGAGGAATCTTTGCTCTTCCTCCATCGCATCCTTCGGCGAAGATCGAAATTTCATTTACATCGACTGGCACGCTCGTTTTTACCGCACACGTGTAAAATGTGAAATGAGCTTACATATGAAGTTTTTCCAGAAAACTATTGTCATAGACATGGGGTTCTTCACGATGCGCAAAGAAAGCTTTGCAAGATAACGTTAAAAATATAATTTTAATATTTACATATGCAAGAATAAAATATTAAGAGTCATAGATTGAGTGTACTAAAAGTGGGCAATAACGAGAATATTATTGTGTAGAAATCATACATTTACCAGAAGGTTCGTTTTATGATTGATACACCTACATTTTCTGAATATATGAAGACCGTTTTCACAGATTGAGTTCGATTCCCGTTTACCTTTTTCGAACCCGAAAGTTATTGAGGCTGAGTGTTTCTATTCTTCGGAATGGAATTTTTCATATCCTTTTTAATTGGTTTGAGTTATTACAAGCGGAAGGACTACGTGAGATACGTAGGCCGTGTCGACTAACAAAATTAAAACTGAATAGATCCAGAAAGGTTTATTTGTTTGTGTGTCGTACACCTTATAACGCATTAAGAATAGTAAAAAGAAATGGCGAACCTAACTATGTAGTGCAAATAACCATGAACTCATTTATTCTGTGACATTTATTAAAGTCAATACATTTATAAAAGCAATTTTATGGCTCAGAAGCAAGAATAATGTGTATAGTGTTAGTACATATATCCAAACTGCCGGCTAGTCAAGAATTTCCTTCCTGGCCGTGCTTATAATGTTTAGTTTAAATTGTTTCACTTCAAAATTTTTATAGTACGTATTAACGTTTTATAATAGTAACAAGTTTTAAAATTAATGTAAATTACAATTATTCTATGTGATATGTATAAAACCAATGATGTATCACGTTATCAAGCATAAAGACGAATACCCATTAACTTTCATCAAAGAAACTTAATCTGATAGGGAAAGCAGTTGCATCGTGAACAGGACGTAATAACCGTGACATTAAACGCCCAGGCGGCATTAAACAAGTTAACTAGTGGAAACTAGCCTTTATGTTGCAAGTTTTGTCAGGCCCTGATCGTTTGATCGAAGATAATCTGACAATCATTGGTTCTAGAGCCGTAATATTGACTTATTTCCATTTTGATATGCAGATAGGTGCTTTGACTACCTACCCGCAATTATAAGTATCTTTAATAGTTTACGTTATTACTTTACGTTATTAGTAGAACGACAAAATGGTTCCTAATGATAATAATGGGGATGATGCCAATGACGATGGTAAGTGTTTATTTTCCAAATTCATCGTTTTACTTTCTATAAAGTAGGTATACATACCTACAAACTCAGTATGTACAAATATGTAGTTAGCTGAAATGGTGCTAAATAAATATGTTTCTTCCTACATAATTTATTTCATTAAAATTTTATTGCGCTGTTTATATTTCACTAACCCACTTAATGCGCGAAAACAGAGGAATTTACTTTTTTTTGTAAAGAATCAGCTGCGGTCGCAACTACAGTGCCTGCCTAATAAGTAGCTGGTATTTTATTTGTACAGAACATTTCCCGTCCACTTAGGGTTTCTCTACCATGCGCTTTAGAGCCTTGCTCTACCGGCTGTCTGAAAGTTCTAAAACAATGCCGACTATATACGTTTTAAAACTTGCCTTCGATTGCGGCCTTCAACGCTGCAAATTGATTTTTTTTATATTGCTATCATCCTTTTTTTGATTCAATAAAAAGTATTTCGTGCGCCTGTTGGAAAGGATTGCCTTCTATATGATAAGTTCTATTCACAATATGGTCGTACCTTGATCACTTTATATGCCACTGCCAACATTCTGCCCGACAATTAGAATTATTCAATTTAATATATATTCGTGTTTTATTAATGTTGCCACTACCTTATTTACCTTGCGTGTTTCACTAAATACAAATTTCTTACCGTTCACGGAAAAAACCTATTTATGAAACCATTTCGTTGTTGAAATAGGTAGATATTTTTAACAAGCAATACAGTTGCCTATTTTCGAAATAAATATTAAAAATAAGCTTACCGAGGTTGGAGAACCAGATTACTGTTAAAAATAACAAGTTCGAAAACCAACTACATACAGTGCTCCTGTAAAAATGATCTGAAATATTTATTGAAATAATCCACTAAATTTTTTTTAACATCACGCCTGTAATCTTTTGGGGCAGGCAAAGTAGTGTAGTACATTCCTGCGAACCAACTATTAATTTCTACTGCTTACCATGGAATAGGGGGTAAGCCTATGGCATATATTGGGCATTAATCTAGCCTCCGGACTATTACTAGAAATGTTAAGTTAGAAAAATGCGAGAGTACCAGACCGAGGATTTGAACCTAGTACATCTCGACCAGCAGTCGCGCTTGCAATCACGAGACAACCTAATACAAAAATTCTGTGTTAAATATGTGTGGCACATAATTAAAAATATTAAAATTTTTTTAAACCTCTATTGGCAGGAAAGGGGTGAATCAAAACATTTCATTTTGTTTTCTTCGTTCAATAACTCTGTTATAATAACCATGGGCAAAAAATAATAATCAAGTCTTTTCCTTGTTTAATGACGCCGCGGCGTATACACAAATATTTGCCCGATTTAATATGCTTCGTAATAACGCTTTCATCTAGGTACGCATTAATACTCGTAAATCGGGTTCGATAATCTAGTAAAGTAAATGAAATACCCACTCCGTACTCCTGGAAACTTTTGCTGAATCACAAATTTTTCTTTTCTTTATCTGTAATTTATTGCAGGTAACCTAAAAATCACATTATTTCTGAATTGTTTGACGTCACATGCTGATATCAGCCAAATATGTTTGTCCTTTCAAATCTATAAAACTTTTATAACCACCTTATTTGAGTCAATATTTCATTATTATTATAATAGTTATTAATGTACGAGTATCGTGACGGATTTTCCAGTACCTACTCTTCTTTCTTACCCTTCATGTCTGCATAATTCTTTTGAAGTATACATTACTTCTTGCGTGCATAAATAAATATAATAAATTTTCCTTTTCTTGTCTTTAGTATGTAGCCCTAAAAAGTATTGTTACAAATATTTACTTTTCTACTAACTCTCCATATCTTCACAGTCCTTAACGAGTATTATTACTTCTACGTAATAATGTTTTAATGGTGGGTATTACAACGTTACATCAATGTGATGCTACGTCTAAATTATCGTTCGTTAGTCTTCTTGTTTTCGCAATAATAAGCAGCTCGATGTCAGTAACAGTTGCATCGGTCCTTTGAAAATCAAGAGAAAACACTATCGTTCGTTAATACAGTAGAATATAAATTATTTATTGTGTGTTATATCAGCGTCGCTCGCTTTTGATGTTAGAAAGATAAAGAAGGTCTGTACCGTTATGTATGATATGCTGTACTTTATACGCTGACGCTGACATTACGCCTATCTTTAAGCTTCCAGCTATGAAAATCTAAAATTTTCAAATATTGGGAAGTTATTTCTTTCACCTCAAATTTCAAAAATCGAGTTTTCACCAGATCTCCACGTTCTGATGTCCTAGGTATTATGACATTTTTGAAATTATACCTCTATGTATATACATATATACATTGGTGCATACAGGTACAATTGTCTGAATATGAGTGCGTGAGTGCGTGAATACATGCGTGCTTATGTATATATGTATATAAACCTTTGACAGCTTTTGAATGGGTTGACCGATCGGGACGGTTGGTGACATACTCGTATTATTGGGTCCTGTTGTTCTTATAGATTATTCATCTGATACATGAAGCCATAAATAAAGCGCATTTGCCATGTATATAGTACATTAAACAAGAACATAGCGAAATTCCAGGAATGGTCTACAGGGTCAACAGCTTGGTTTTACTGTAGAATTCACAAATTTATCAAGTAATGCCAAAGAGCGTGAAAATTTATTTATTTATGTTTATTACACCAATAGAAACTTCCGGGTATAAAAGGCGAACTTAGGGGTAATATTCCCTTAACATTAACATTCTCTCAAAGTCAGTCTGTGGACTAAGGAGACAAATTTAAATTATGGAGTTTAAACATTTTGAATAATAAATAGGACCGATTAATAATGTAACTGTAAAATTAATATATACCCAAAATTGTGGTGGAATAGTTACCACCGTAAATTTTTTATGATATAAATATTATTTGTTTTTTCTCACAGGTTTCCTGGATCCGCAAGCGAGACTTACACATCCTAACAGTGGGAGTTCATACATACAGCAGCGACGCTCGTTTCGCGGCTCTACATACAGACAGCTCCGACGAATGGACCCTGAGGGTGGCGCACGCTCAGCCCAGAGACTCTGGTGCATACGAGTGCCAAGTATCTACTGAACCAAAGATCAGCTTGTCCTTCAGGCTGACTGTTGTTGGTAAGTTTACATATAAAGAGAACTCTATAAATAAAATCGTTATTATATTGTCCCGCCATAGGTCCGTAACAGGATAGAGCAGAGAGCACGTAGTACCTATTATCCTAGTAGACTTGAAGTGCTTAAAATTATAATTATTATATCTCAAGAAAAAAACAAACTTACATTAATATATGTATAAGAGATAGTAATATAGGCAAATTAGAAGAGATTTCTTCCAAAAAAGTTTAGAACTCTCTCTAATTGAAAAACACCAGTGATCTGAAGAAGAAAAATATAATCGGCACCTATAACGACACAGATTATACACTTACATATTTTATTAAATCTTATTAGATTATGTTTCGGGAAAAACATCATTTACTACTAAAACACAAGAACTCTCCTTCCTTGCTTATCTTGCTAAACTTCTTTTCGCTTAGTTCGAGTACAGCAAACAATATTTGATTAGCGGGGGAAGTTGTGTATGATGTTAAGGAACTGCTATCGCGACGAGTTGTTAGCAGGAAAAATCACGAAGAATTAATTTTGGGACTGTATATTTCCATTGAACACAATGTCTATGCCCTGTTTACCCAATTTAGTGTGTACATGCATGTATAGAAGCAAAGGAAACATTAAAATGTCAGAAGTGCAAGGATCGCTATTTATACTTTTTAATGTTCCTTAACATTAATGTTTATCGTCACGCCAGGTGCTTTACATGATAGATAGAGTACATGGAACGCAAAATATAGCCTTTCAGACCTGACTTTTTCCATACCCATCATTCTCTATTCAGAATCTCTCTTTATAACATTAATAGCCGTTCAAACTCTAACCATACAATGGTTAACCTAACTTGCACTTACAACTTATTTAAAACATAATATATGAACCAGATATTGTTTAGTTCACGTCTATTTTCTATAGAGCTAACTAATCGTCCCATACACTAGTTCCCGCTCGGAAAGCCACAGAACAATTCAGCCGTCGTTAGTTACTTGCCAACCCGTTACTAGTTTCTCGTTAAGTGAGACTTGTAGCTTGTTCAATTGTATTATTGCAGTGTCGAAAGCAGAAATTCTCTCCGGTCCCGAGTTGTTTGTGCGCGCTGGCTCCGACATCAACCTGACATGCATAGCCCGCCACGCGCCCGACCCGCCGAGGTGAGGCTATTCATTCTCTTCTTTTTGTCTATTTAAACCGTACGTATAATTTCATTTTATTTGAGCTTTATTAAGGTTAACAGAATTATAACGTAGAAAAT
>DWEE01000145.1:0-21372 GCA_018245755.1 Parelbella macleannani | reverse complement strand
TCCTATTTTTATTATGTTCTTATATTTTTCATTTTCTTTTTTTTTGTGTTACCGCTATTTCTTGTCTCCGTATTTATAACATATATATAAGCTTTAGTGATTGCATAAATCGTTTATTATATTTTTGTGTGCATATTGCTATATATTAAACATATATTACATTATATCTATACTAAAACATCCTTTCTTATGGGAACGAGTAAAATCTACGCGTTATACAAAAAAACCCTACAAAGGCCAATAAAAAACCCCCATTCCCTGAAACACGAATGCTTGGAGATTGAACGGCAAATCGTTCTGGAATAGTTCGCGAACCGTTCATTGACGACCAACAACGTGAAGACCGATTCTGAAATGTTAACTATTCTGTGAAATGAATAAAAGGGTAAAAGATTATTGTGATTAATTGTGTTTGCTGATTAATAAATTGTTAAAGAAAGATCGGTTTGCAATGTACTTAATATTTTTTTTTAATGACAATTTTCATATTTTGTATCTGTTAGCACGTACATGCATATATGGCACACGTGTTAGACAAGTTGATATATCCCGTGAACATTACAACTATCCAAATCGATTAACATACGGAATACGATACATAAACGTATATGTAGATAAGCTACAATTTAAATTTTGAGTAGAAACAGACTAATATTTTAATACAAAAATGCCAACTGGACATACATTTCTATTAGTAACAAATAAGCTCAGCAATGCGTATAAGAACTACTTAACCAATTTGCCGATTGATGGAATATTTTTTTATGGACATTATCATTAATGTTACTATTAAAATGTAGAGTAGGTATCGGACGTAGAGGCATGTCAAGTCTGTAGGGGGATAAATACATTCGGCACCCGGTGCTTTATGCCAGCATCGTAAGAGACCTGGCGTGACGATACGTAATAATAGTAAAATATGAAAAACATATGCATGATAATTCCAATAATTGATACCATAAGTAACAAATCATGTAAATGCACCATTACAAATAGTGGAATCAAATATTATATTTCAATAGTTCATTAAATAACAAAAGTTTCCATTCATCAGTGCAAAGCATTCGAACAGTTAACGCGGGCGCTCGTCGACCGATCAATCGGAACAGAATGAATGACAAATCTCACTGGATTAGTTCGCGGTGCGTTCATTCAGAGCGATTTTGTGGAGTTGAATGGTTACTGCGAGCTCTCCGCGCTGCGCTCCCGCCATTACTGGATTGGAACTTCAATAGAATAGATATTTACGTTTCAATTCAGGAATTTTAATTATCATTGTATTCTCTTTATCTATATATTTCTATCTTTGTCTAGATTTAACCGTTTTTGTAGGGATTGTTACACTGTTTTTTATTCCAATCCTATTTAATATTTTTATTATATACTTTTTAACCTTTTTATCGTGCCAGTGTTGAACACGGGTGAGCTCTTAGAATTAATTAGGCCATAGTATTAACTTAAATAAATCACACCCGCGGTATCACCAAAGTGTAACGCATAAATAAAGTCTAGAAGTCTTCAAGGTAAGAGTCAATTATAGGCTTTTCCCAGGCACGCGCGGTTGATCTTATTACGTAAGTGTATGTACATATATGTATGTACATGTTTTCCATTAGGCGAGAAAGTGGTCTAATGCTGGCCAGTAAATTTTTTTTTTTGCGAAATTTGTATCAATATACACTTAAATTTTTTTACATAATGCAAATTACACGCTGTACCTTTTGTATTACAAATTTTTAGTATCCAATTTGGTCAATGGTTTAGATGTGGTGACTTCAGACGAACAAACGGAAATGTTTCCTAAAGCGGACCACACGTGCTTAGAAACCCCTACATATAGACACACACACACACTCATACGTATAAAGAAATGCAACTTGTATGTAGGCATTTACTATCTTCTAAATACATGCAAGTTACATACTGCACTTATATGACATAGTGTATACATATATTCAGCGATTGTAAGGCGACTGTGTATACAAGAGCTCTCGTGTACTCTAATTAGCTTAGCGGCCGCGTGTTGTCGTAAGATGAGAGAGAACAATAATTTTATTTGTGACTGTAAGGCTTCCGAGGGCGGTCTCGACATGTGCTCGCGTACTACTAATGCACCCTGTGTTATTGTTATGGGGAAATTGTATTTAGAAATGGACAAAAAGACATACTTATTTGGTTAATTAAACATTTTGTGAAAGAAAGATTGCTTCTCTCTCCGAGGGTGTGTGAGAGAGATAATTGATAGGATACAGGAATTGAGGAATTGGCGGTTAAAAAAATCATAATGGCGAAGGAGTTTTGCGACAGAAGTGTTAAAAACTATAATCTAATGGATGAAGTATGTTTCGTTTATTAGGCGAGTGACGTAGAAGCAAATAACTCTGACAAGACAGAGATATCTCTCATTCGGTGCTATGTGTCTACCCAGATAGAAACCTCGGGTGACGACATAAAATAAACCAACCCGGCAACTAAACGCAATAAACATACTCGTAAATCACACAGGGAGATGATACAAGATTTATAACACAAGTTATGAATCAATTTATTAATAGACATGATTGTACACAAAGCTTGTGAGCGACTCCATTAGATGTTTACTACGATAGTGCAGGTGATCTCATATCGTACGACGTCGCGTTATTATTATCACTAATGAGGGAAGCGATTCTCTCAACCATTCCGCGTCACCACGACTCCCCCGCTCGTGTAACTAACGTTTATCGTACTAACGGATGCGTATAAATTGTTATCAGTAACATTATTTCAATTGAAGTGCATGGGATGCACATATTTAACGTATTACCATGCAATTGGATCAATTTTAGGCATGGATAAGTATGGTGTTGTCAATTAAAAAATGTGTTATTTTAAAACAATATGTGCATTTTTCGAAACAGAAACTAAAGTACTTACTTCACACATTCGTAATAGGGAAAAAACCGATATGAACTTAAGGTTCGACAGTCGTAATCAGTGAAGTGGTTCTTGAATTCTATATAAAGTACATCGTGAACATTACAGAGAACTCGTAGTAAGTAGGTACATAATACAGTAGCCGTATTTACAATGATATTCAGAGTCCTTCAACTGTTCTAGACTTTTTGAACGACAATAATGAAAACGGAAAAAAAGGGAAAATCCGTTTTCAGCTATGTATCGATATAATAAATCACAAGATCAAAAACGACCAGAAAAATACAATAAACTATTCGAGCAAAATACAATTATGACACGAAAGTATAGGAGAATAAAAACTTTATTATTCATACAGGAAACTAAATTTAAAAAAACATTTTAAAATATATATTCGGACGACCTTCTCGCCCAGAAGAATAAGCGAAAGCAATATTTGTAAAATAAACATTGACTAGTGAATCAAACGAGACCATAATGCATGACCCAAATCCATAATATAAGATGACATTAAAATAATACAACAAGCGAACAGGATTTATGTGCGAATATTTATCGAAGGGAAAAAAACGAGATTACAAGTTCCTACTAGCGTGGGAAAAAAGTAGATGTGTCGCGCAGATGCAAGATCACACAATACTAATAATAATGAAAATATTGTTATTATCATCGTTTCTCATGATAAAAGCCGACTGCTTTTGTGGACAAGTCGCGATGTTGTATCGAGTAAGGAAAAAAAACTGTACGCGTGATAAAAACATTCCAAACCGGTATTTTTTCATGTTTTTACGATTCGACAATAACCGGTTTCTTTTTTCTTTTCAAAGATACAATGTCATTTATTTCTATCAGGCGTTCGGTGTTATCGTACAGTTTCGATAATTCATTGGTGACGAAGGTATATTTCCAAAAACAAAATTAGATTATTTAACATTTTCCAATTAGACGAGGTAAGAGGTGGTGGTGGTAGAGGTTGTGAGATTACGAGGTAGGCAGAGAGTAAAAAATGCCAAATGTCTTCATAATTATATCCGTGCATTTTTCATATTTATTACTCTATACTATGCTAAAATGAGTATATTTATATTACATTCAACAAATCACGTATGTTATGACTAGAGCCCTGCTAACCATACCTGAATGTATTGTATTGTATTATACCTAAATGTATACACAACAAAGAAAAAAAATTAAAAAGATTTATGCTAGCGCAATTACCTACGAAAAACCACAATTACACAATAAAACAGAATACCTATATTTCCATTAACAACTTTGTACCACTGAAAATTTAATGCGGCAAAGATTACATTTCCCTTTTAAATATATTCCACAGGCGCTCATTGAAATGCCCGTACAGCTGTCTATGCCCCGAAAACAACTCACCCGACCGGTAGATTCAATTATTTGGGCAACCCTTCAGCGCGAGCCCGCTAATGAGGATCGCGAGTGCAGTCAACACTCGCGCGCGGTCTGGAGTTGCCAGCGCAAACATTTCCCCGCGTTAGCCCAATTTATAAAACTTTTCGTTCCGTTCACAAGCGTCGAAAGAGCGCTTCGAAAATGTTATTTCTCGTATTTTCATTCGCACTCCTCTGGCGCCGAATTTCATGATTTCTAGTTTTAAATTTGCTATTATACGAGTACCTTGGGAATTGATATAGATACATTAATTTCATATAATTAAACATGTTGATTATAATCTAGTTGTCAGTGACCATGACTGCCGAGTCGAACGTTTTGGGATCGAATCACAATCCAACAGATAAAATTAATTGATGAGTATGAGAATTTGTTATTTGTCTCAGTGTAATATAAAGTATATAAGTAGATACATATTTACCTAAAACTTACTATATTTAGCTCATCAATGCAAACAATATGTGACAACTTTGTTTTTAACGCTCCGACACTCTACATAGAGTTACATACAAATACTCTACATAGAGTTTCTCTATTTTCATTTATCATTGTTACATTTTTATGATTCACGTTATTCTCAATAGCGTAACGAACGCAGCCTTGGTACACTCACCCGAAATATTGCAGCACGTGATGCACTTTCCCCTTGCACTTGCCCTCACGTTTCTTATTTCTCACTTGCGTCATTCTCGTCACTACTGTCCGTTAGTCGACTCCACTCTACACTCTGCTCTATTTCATATTCACACTCTTATGGAATAGGAGAGACTATAAATATTAAATAAAATAATCTGCAGCGTGCAATTGAAGAAGGAAACCATTCGCGAATGCCGAATTTTAGTCTTTTTTTCAATTTGCCCTTCTTGTTCAATTTTTGCTTGGTGTATACTTTTATTATGTAAATGTATTCTTATACATTTTTCTAAATGAAAGTATTCTTATATGTTGATGATAATGATGTGACAAAGATGCAATATATGTTTAATCACAGTTATTTGACAACTTGAGAAAATATACGAAAAGTGTAAGAAAATCATCTTCCTATACTTCCCTTCATGGGTTAGGCAGAGAGTAGCGAGTATCCACTCGAAAACAACATTACTTATGCAATATATTATTCCTAATTCGATGAAGCCTTTCTATACGGTCTGATTAGACTCTACGTACGGTTATTGCGAAAAGCTCGAGCGACGCCATCTTGGCTTTTTTTAACAAAGTAATAAGGCAAGATATTACACTAACAAATGGTTACTACAATGGTGTGTTTTACGAGCCATAAAATTCTATGAAAGTGGCGAAAGTTTATGGCAATAATAATAATAAAATATGTATGTTTTAATATAGCGTACTTACATAGTTAAGGCGTATAATACGTTACTAATACCCCGGCAACGTACACTCGGCCAGCGGGCCAGACTGTGGTCTTAACTCGTCAACTCCGACAAGAGATGCGTGGCCAAAAGCGAAACGATAAAGAGGTTATTAATAAACTCGTATATATGTATGCAGTATTGAAAAGTATCAATTTTATTTGTATTTTATAAACAGTAAGAATTTGAGCGTTTTTTCAATAGATGTCTACAAACTCTCACGTTACATAGAGATGATTGACAGGACGTAGCATAAAAAATTCTTCATAATGGTGGGAAACAGATTATTTCAGTAGTATAGTGGGCAAAATAAAATTTCTTCAAATACATACCGGCGCAATTATTAAAAGTCATACATATTATATTGTTTGCGGAGATATACACACCTAGGAACTCTTCAAAGAAACGGTAAAAAAAGGGCTTCTCCTATGCTAGATAGCATCAGGCTATATATCACCTAGTCTGTCATGTATATAAAAAAGCGCGGTCATTTGGCATAGACTATTTTATTTCAGCAGTGGTACGGAGTTTTATTTGTGCCCGATATATATCAACTCTACTCTAAGTTACGCAACGTAAATATAATTGGTGAAACGCGAAAGTACAACACTTCTCTACCTACCCTTATTTCATACCCGACATTTCAACCCCAAACCTCCCCCTCCCCCCACCCCCAGCGTACGTGCTCCATTCACACGGCGGTGTGGCAACGTCCTTTAACCCGTACGCGCTGGCCGGCGGCCAAGCGGGAAACGTTTTATTTTTACATCTCAACACACCGCCTATC
Organism: Parelbella macleannani; assembly: GCA_018245755.1. NCBI lineage: Eukaryota > Metazoa > Arthropoda > Insecta > Lepidoptera > Hesperiidae > Parelbella > Parelbella macleannani. The sequence continues at coordinate 14,877 of DWEE01000145.1, read as the reverse complement.
GCTCTATTGACCCATTTGTATTCACTAGCTTTATTCACACGCCAACGGCGTTGTCTGGCTTATCTAGAACTTTCTAATTGAAACTTCGCCTATATTTATGTACATATTAAAAATAAGTAATGCTGTTATAATTTTTATAACGTTTTAATTTTTTTATTTAAGAAGCCTATCAGATGCATAATTTTTTAGATCATTTCTATATTAAGGGTAGCGGTGCGTCACCGACAAAACTATCTATAGTTTTAGTTTATATTGGATACATGGTATCCGACAAATAATAATAATAATAATAAATTGGAAAAACAGTTAAAACATAATTATTCGTTATTAGAATCATTCAGTCTTCACTTAGTCTTTCATTCTACAATCTTCATTTATTTACTATCTTATTCTTAAATAGACTAAAACACTCCCAAATATCCGAACGCTTATATGAATTTCAGTACGTGTACATTCCATGAACATGAGTGAACTATTATCGTATTCGAACTCCCCGCCCGCGAACATTACCAAGCGGTAGAGTGCGCGGCACGCGAAGCTATCAGCTCTACAGTATCACACGGATCGCCGCACAGTGAAGGCACACACAGAGATAGGTATGTACAACGTAATGAATGACGCAGAGTTTTTCATAGGAGTGAGAGAATACAATTCATTGACATTAGATGTAATCGCAGTCTGATAGTAAACATGTCAATTCCATTGATAGAAGATACGAAATCTAGGTTAAATGTTTAGCTATTCGTGTTGGATTAGCTGTTTCATTTCATGGTACATTTATAATTCATTCACGCATTCGTTCATTTATTCATTCATTATTTATTTACTTGCTCTTTCGTTTCATACAATGGGAGAAAATAATTGGTTTCAGTTTTGACATATTACAAGACTAGAGATTTATTTGATAATTTATTTGAACCTGTAAAAACAAAAGTACTAACTCAATACTACCTATGTATTATTTAAAAACAACGAATACTAAAAATTGTAGAAATAATTACATATGTACATACATATATCATATAACTGTATGTTATTTACAAACAAACAATAAATTAATGAGACAATAAGTTTGCCTCACTCCAATAACTGCTCTGTGGAATCGAGATAGATCAATCTGCAGTGCACAATTCCGTGATCAGACGAGCGGTGATACATCTCGCTATGATGCTGTAACGCACGCGAGAGAATTCCTCTAATATTATACAACCTGTGTCTCGGTACAGTTATTCAATTACTCTGCAATTATTACATCACGTGCATCACAAAACCATTGCACCATCATCATTGACAGCCCTTTTACTGTTCTACTATTGGACACGGGTCTCCTGTTAGAGTGAGAAGCGTTAGGTCCATACAGTGAAATCTACTTGTTAGCACGCAATTAAAAAAACGTAACGTCACGCCTGTAATTCCCAAAAAGGTAGGCAGAGGAGTGTAGTACACCTCCACGTTTGACCACTGCCGATTAGGTCCCACAATGGAATAGTTGGTGAACCGATTGCCATACACCGGACGCAGATCCAAATTCCAAATTCCATATCTTTTTCTATATCTTTGCTATAACATAATATTACTATGATTAAATGTTATCGTTTAATTAAAGACTAATATAATTTAGGCAGGTAATGGATCAACGGGAGGGCGTCCTGAATGAAGTTTATTAAATCTCCCTTTATTTATAGGAATGTAGAGTATTCGTTGCAAGGGGTACTCTCTCTTATTAAAAACGTTAACGGAATTTATGTTAATAATTACTTATTTAAAGGAAATTTCTCCATGACAGGTGGGCCGTTTGGAGAAGTACCTGTAGTTCCGAGTTTAAACACGAAGAATTTAAGGGAATTATTGTGATGTGAATATTCGATCACTATTTGGTTTGTACTTTGTCACCAACAAATTGATTTGAATTTTTTGTGCATTGTTCATTTTGGTTGACATTGAATGAAACATAAATGTACGGTATCCATTACCGACCAATCGTTTAGTTTCTTTGTCACATGACAATTGGTCATTTTAACCAAGTTGAAATAAAGTTAACTGCTATCAGTCAATGCTCTCTGCTTACCCTGTAAACGACCTTGCGTGACGATACAAAAAAAATTATGTACCAGTCTTTTTTTTCTCAAAATATTCACTTTATTAGAAACCATGAATTAGAACAGTATTAGAAACCACGAAATCCATAAAAACGATATCACCTGCAGTGTTTAACAGTAACTTTGAAACTAATTCTTCAAAATGTTTGGATTTTTGTTGCCTTAAGTGCAGTATTAAAACAAAAATCAAATTTAAGACACTACGCGAAAGCATAACGTACAATAAAGGCTAATCAGCGACAATAACATCTAAAACTAGCCAAGTTTCCGACCGAATGATGTCAGATTACACCGCACAAAAAAAACATGACCAGGCGGTGGAAAGAGACCGAATTAGGCATTCGCAAAAAGTAACACAGAATATTATTACAAGCACACTATAAAATTTACCATCTTAAATGAATACAGTTTTAACAATTAACGATACTGGTAAAGTAGATGATAAATACACAAAAGAATCGATTACGATAACGCGTACAGAAAGTTCCACGATCACCGAACAGGTGCAAATACCGTTGAAACAATTAACGAAACTGATAACGAAGATAATCAATTTGCAGCAGAGTCGATCACACTGTCGCGCGCACCAAGCACCACTATCACTGACCAGGTGGAGTCAAAACGCGCACAATCCTCGGTAACACACGGCGCGAATAACAGCACACGACGTTCAGATACGAGCCGCGGTGAAACACGATGCGTTCTAAAAACACATATTACGTACCAATTTCGATCTTATTGTGCGCGATGTTAAGGAGAATTCGAATTGTACGTAAATGGCTATCGAATTTTGTCTTTCCACGACCTTCCGTCGTTGACTCATCGACTAACAGTATGTTGTTGTATACATCAAATATTTTGCACGTATCTATGTTAGCTCAGGTATTACCTAATAGAGTGTCTTAATTATTATATTGCGTATATATTTCACAAATTTCAGCATAGTGAGAATAATACCAATTATTATTATTTAGTCGTCTTCATATGTGCTAGTTCCCAACGCCCCAAACAGCCAATATATACTGTATTTGAACAAGATAAGTGAGGTGAGTTTTGATCTCCCTTAACACTTGCATCGATCATAGTGAATTCAAGATTTTTAAAAGTCATACAAATGTTTATAATAAAAGCGCTGTTAATTCCTAAGAGATTTCTTTCACCAACGCCGGGAATATAAAGTAAATAATTTGGCGATGTCAAATTTCTTTCCAATTCCAATGAACAGCGGAAGAGAGATCAAGATCGAAGTGATACTTTAACAGACTTTGTAGTCCGAACTGACCGGTTTCAATAAAACGCGGCTATCGGTGCTACTGATAATTAGCATGTATCAGTAACATCACTGATTATAAATAATTCTAATTAAATGCATGTTGCCCATACTGATAACATCGGTGTTTTAAATAATGAACTGCTCGAAGAGGATAAAATTTTTAAATATACACACATTTCGAGATAAACCGGTAAATAAAGCAAACAAGATCGGAAAGTAAAAATCTAATAAGTGATTTTATCGGTAAACAAGTTATAGATATAATTAAGTCGAAGAAGTTTTCTCGAATTTCGACCAAATTACAATCTCGAATATCAATTCGAAAGGCTATTTTGTTTCGTTCAGTATGATTGTTTAATTAGTACATCGTTGTTGATGACTACACCGTATTGGAGTTCATGTACAGGGCTTCGTCTGGGTGTAGTCCGAACACTACTCATTATCCTTACTATATTGAATGACAAAAAACAATTAGTTTACTTGATGGTATTATCATTGTTGGCTATGAACGCGACATTGAACAGTTCTCTATCAACCTGCGAGGACTAAAATTTTCCACGTCTGATCTGTCATTGGTCCAACCATGCAAAACTCCGCGCCCGACGACGTCGAACTTCATGAATCCATTCGTCGTATGTCAAGAATGAAAAATTTCACACAGCTGATACCAAAAACTGCAACTTAATTCCGGGAAAACGCAATAAATGTATTAAAGAAAACAATATCATTCCCTTGCGTCAGTGCATCTCACAATAAAACAATACCTGCTCACAACAATCTCAAAACAAATCATTGGATATAGTGCTCGAGCGTCGTTCGCTCGCCTCTTATCGGTACTACAATTTATTTTCCACGCGTGACTAAATACACACAACAGATTGTGCGACTAAAGAAATTTAAATGAACACAAGCTATATAAAACCCTAATAATCGTCTAATGAACAATTATTTCGCAAGCTCCATTCGAAATTCAAGTATTTCGTTTCAAACGAAAAATATATTTTGTCGTCTAAGATATACGAACTAGTTGATAATCTCAATGCTTATCCCTGCAATACTGTCACTAACTGAACTCCAATGATTTTACTATCAAGTTTTCAACTGACACAAGACGTCCTATTTCTTCGGCCGTGTTCGAGGTATCGCAGATGGCTATGGACGGCCGCAGCCACTTGTATCTGCTGTCTGCACATATTTTGATAATCACTTCACTTACACATTAAAATTACAATCAGTTTGTACGACACTTGTATTTATGTAAGTACCCTACATATATGTGTGCATACAGTAGTGTGTACATACTTACTAAATATTTACTGCTATAGATTGAGTGAAAGATAATATGACCGACGTACGGAAAACAAGTGAGAGTAGACGGAAGAGGAATGAGTCAGACGTGTGTATAAAGGCGCATACGAAATGTAGCGAGCATAATGTTTCGGAGTAATGTTAAATGCTCAGAGATTTTTGTAAATTCATCGTCTTTTAATTTTGTTTACACATCAAAACTGTCATGTCACTTTACGGGGTAGACAGAGCGCACCGAGTGCCGAACATTTCTGTACCGGCTCGATTCTTCATTTAAATTTCTAATATTATGAATAAAAAGATACTCGGGACTTGTTAATATGCGTTCGCACAACACACAGTTTCCCATGGGAAAAATCAAAATTGCGAACTTTTTTGGAACTTTATTATAAGAATTTCGAGATAAACACGTTGCTAGTATGTTATCAACAAAAAGGGATAGTTCTGAAAGCGTGCCCCACGAGAAGGCTGCTGGTGTTTTGCATATTTTAGTGTTATTGTTCATATGAAATGACGACACGAGGTTACAGGAACGCCCTTGCTTTAGTCCGGACTCAGGTGCGTACTGCGTATTACTCGGTCAATAGACGTGAAGAATCTAAACCTTTAGGAAATTGTAATCTATACTATACCTAATGTTAATAACAATATTGGAAATATCCTGTCACGCCAAGTCCTATACGGGGTAGGCAGGTAACACCTAGCGCCAAATATCACTATTCTTAAGGACCTGATGTGTTTCTTTTATATTCCATAATATAATGGAATTGATACTAATGTTGCTATATGGATATATATCTATATAACAAAATTAGTATACCGATGTTATAATGGTATACATATGAACAAATGCCCAAAGACAAGGAGATTTATGAATTCTTAACATATACCGCCAAGGGAGTCGAACCCGGAAGCGATTTGGTGACCGGCTGGCTCTATGTGTGAATACATCGTACATATTTAATTTAGCAGTGAAAACTTTAGATTAAACCAATTTCGACTTTAATCACATTCATCAAGTGTTTGTAAATATTAAGGGCTCATTCGCAACTTATCACACTTGTTTCAGGATCCGGAACGAGTAGATATATCACTTGCTGTACATATTCAATGTGATGAGACATCGTTGAAAACATGAAGATAGTGTGTAGTAAACGGCAAGAAACGAGTTCACCATATTGCAATGTACATACTATGTACACATTGTTATGTACATTGCAATGTGGATAACTCGTCTCTTTATTCCGCAAGCTGAAAAGAGTTCTGTTCCTATCTTGTATTCATATGAATGAAAAGTTATTCATATCTATATTTTGTAATACCTATAGCTAGTATGACGGCATTCTATACAGTGGATTAAATGTGCATATTGTCAACAAAATAGTTGTTAGAAGTTAATATTCAGTTATATTACACTAACATCTTTTATAATTGTAAGATATTAATATTGAATTACTAACCTCATCACGGTCAGTATGTAAAAGAAAAGCTATAAAGTGGACAGCAATGGAATATCTTTAGTCTCTTTCAAACTGCAGGATAAAAACATCGCTGGAACGCTGTCGAACATTTCATTCGTCTTGTTTCAACGAGTTGATTCTATTTTATAGTGAAAACTATCCCCTATCGATGTGAACCGAAGCCAAAAACCGTAGTATATCGTTTTTGTTCTCTATTTTGCGTTTCTTTTTTTGTCAATATCATGTTCACCCCGTGTCGCATGTATTTTTGCACTGAACTGATATATTTTTGCAATGTTTAAATTGAGAACTTGTGTTCGACTGTAGTTTTACACACATACAATAGATAGATGAGGGAGGATTATTATTAACACAAAAAGTGTACGATCCTTGTATTTAATTATTGCATTGTTTGCTTTATCGTTACAGAAACTGATATTAAAGTACTTATATTTGGCAAACGCACAATATCCATCATAGTAATTAATACTTCTGTGTATCGTTACACTGTACGTTTCATGACGTAATCAGTAAAATTACTTGCACGCAGAGTTACCCTCGTCACAATATCGACACGGATAAACAGTCTTTACTATGTACATTTTGTTTCCTAAATCTCTGTTCAAAAAAGCGATACAATTTTAACGGACAAAAAAATAAACGTTTCGACTAGAATGCTTCTTGCAGGGCACAAGTTTATTGAGTGTTAATAAAGTTTGCAATTGCAGCAGTGAATCAGAGGAAATTGCTAGATAATAGGATTAATCTTCAATCGATCAATGCATAGATAATTTTGCAAACTACTCTCAATATGAAACGGAGATTCATACACGTGATTGACAGATCAGCTAGTCTTCGGAGTATAAGTAATAGTTACTCTCAGTTCCACCATGTGTATTTGGCTAATTTAACCGATGACTAACACTTCTCCTTTTGCAATGTACTTCCCACAAATATAACCGCTACCCGCCACCGCTAACCCGACTCGTCGGTTCGCACAAACCTCGAGACAATCAACAAAAGCCATAATGGTTACCTGCAACACAGCAATGCGGTATTATTACACCCAAATAGACATGAAGGTATTAGGTTTCGCGGTCGACGTGCACAAACGGTAAGGCACATCGCTGCGGTTAGATATCTCGCAGATCTGTGACCGCACGCGGGCCGAAGGGCGGTGGGTGGAGGGTGGAGGGTGAAGGGCGAGGTCGACTCGGTTGATACAGCATCAAATTACGTTTAGCTTATAATATCGTCTTTAGATTAACATATCGTATCCTTCAAATTGATTATTGTGTTATACGTACCTAATTTTGATGATTTGCGAGGTGTTTTCTGTTCACCGACAAAACAGATTTTCAACTAGATAACATTCAATAATTTATTTTGATTATCTTCATCAAAGTCAGCGTCATCTCCTTGCAACAATCAGTGGATTAGCTCATCATTATTCATTCATCATCATTAAACGAGATGTGTTGATTTCGCCCGGCAGCCAAGAGACAATTTAACATACCTACACTCAGTAATGTACCATACTTCCCATTAACTTTTGTTCCTTCGGGATACAACCACGCTGTATTTTGCATAACCGGGCATTTAATATCTGTAATACCTATCATTCAACAGATCGTTTTTGTAAATGTATGATAAGCTAGCGTTTGGCCGTGCTTGTCTAGGGATAGTCAATCTACGGGCACAATATTCGAATTATCTTATACATATAACTCGTATAAATTAATTAAACACCTCGTTGTGACGATGTCACAGCGGGGTACAAGCTGCATAAAAGGCATTTGTTTATTTACCAAAATTACCGCAAGCGCACATATAAAGAAAGCTAAAGTACCGTGTACTGCAGTTATTGACAGGTGGAGTGAGTTGGCGGTAGGGATTGCACATTCGTCGCAAGTGTCATGTCGATTTCAGCGTGTTATATTCCGCAGAGCAGTGTGTACGAACACAAGGTCGAGGTTCAGCGATGTGCCTAGACATCGGAACGGTTCCGCCGCGCGCGCACTTCAATGATTCCCCTTATTCATCTGTAGATACACCGATAGATAATGGGGACTTCGTAAACACACTTTTTTATCTATGTTACATACGAACAATCTCTGAACGGAATTGCACGAGAGACGGTAATTAATGGTGTTCGTCTTAAATTAGTATATGTTCACAAAACTGTCCTTCACTGTCCACTTTCACTACATAAACACAACTTCACGTCCGTGACCCTCTTACAGAGGAATATAGCACACTCCCACGTTTCATTAGTTACGTTTGACTATGGAATAGGGCGTAACTTAATGCCATACAGCTGGCACAAATATAGACTCTAACCTAACACTAACCTAATACATAGTTTAACTCCCGAACAAACCCAAAGCGGATATATTGTCAAATATTAATATCTCAGTACATTATTAAACCGAAAACCGTCAATGCTCAGTGTCTATTGTGAAACAGATATTAAATTACAAGCCCGTAATTAAATTGCGCCGCAGTTATTAAAATAAGGAAAACGATGTTTATTCAACAATACAGCTCAAATTTGCGGTTAGGCTCATTCCATATTTAAAATTCCGGATAAACTGCGGAAAAAATATGGACTAATCATCAACCTGTCATTACGATAATTGATTTTTTTAACGGATCAGATTTCGAAATTTCTCTTGATTTTGTTACAACTGCAAATGTACAATACCATAGCTCTTTACCTTTTAAAACATTTTTATATACAAATTACTATGTAGGTAAATTATAATGCAATAGACAACATTACATTGTTACCAAATTGATAGCTAGATATTCGCAACTAAGAACCTACTAATATCGTGTTAGAAGCAACAAGTTACGATTTGTTTCAATTCATTCAATCATTCCTCGTTCACTTCGACATGAAACGCTATAAATATAAACCAACACGCGCGAGAAATGCTCTGTTGCACAACGGCTTAAACTCAAAGAATAAACAACTGAACCAGACTAGTCGATTTTGTAAGTCAAAATTCCGTCCTTACCGCTATAAGACAGCAATGTAAGTGCAAACTTCAAACACAACAAATATAACAGCCGTATTTAGAATTAATAATAATAATTCCTCTCCTTACATACTATTACAGAATAGAGATATTGTAAACGGAGTAAGTTCGGTACAGTTAGTCGTAAGCCGCTTCTCAGAGCGACAATATCTTCGCATCGACCACAATCTCAAGTCTAGATCGTTTAAACCAGCTCCGTGATACATCAAGTTGACAGTGAAATATTATACACTAACGAGACACATTTGTTTGCACATCCAAACCAGATTGTCCACTTTCGTACAAAATATGTTTATAGAAATCGTGTCAAATTATATTACAAGTCTACTATTATTGACATACCTGCATACATAATTTATTTATTGTGGAATGAAACTATGTATACAACAGACGTTTTCATAAATTAGTGATTTTTTATTTTCGAAACGATTGCAATGTAAATTAAATTGCAACAATGCTAAATATGTATAATATGCTACACTAAGAATTAATTTTACCTAATTACATATGTATATCCAACTAAATTCAAATACTAGCTGATAACATTCATTATACAATACATTAAAATCTGCTGCGTGAAATGAAAAAATAAAAGAGGGCCCACCTCGTACACGTCAAACAGAGTGGGTAACAAATATTCTTGTGGCAAAAACCGACAAGCCCATCGATCAGCTCGTCCATAGGCGGCCCGCTGCTGCGACACGTCTACGTGACGAGCGCTCTGTGGCCGGCGGAATGTCGCTCCGACCTGCCTCAAGAAAAGAGGGCGCAAGTGTAAGTCGAGCTCTGAGCGCGCGACGCTAGTGCAGCGAGAGGTTTTTACGAGGGATGAAACTCAACGAGAGGGTAGTTAAGACTTTTTGATGTTAGTGGAATTTTTGATGATTTTTTTGACATGAATATTTAATTATTTTGTGTCAATTATATTGTACTAAGAAATTTGGCGTCATTGAAAGATCGTATAGTGTTATTGAGGAAACCGTGTAAAGAGGATACTGGCGGAGATTAATTCTTCTTAATATTTATAAAATGAAAGTGCCTGTTGGCAAATTATTTATTTATTTAGTGAGAACGTTCGGAATGTCAAATCACATCTGAATTATTTATTATAACATATTAAGAGTAGCAGCCTTACCGCGTATTAGTACGAGATGACTGCAAAAATTTGAAAATGCTTTCAATATTATGTCTCTGAGGTTTCTGTCTTCTCCGCTATCGCTTCGCTATCGAACAGTATCAACTTTACCATCGGTCTATACAGTACTTCCAGCCGCGCGGCCCTCCTTAATTTATAATAGGACTACCCACAGGTTTAATTATCGACTCCGACGGGGAACGTCTGGTGAGCCCTTATTTACAACGCGGAGTTATGGGCGCTTGAGACGTGGTTCCCGGTTAGGAGACAGATAAAGTATTGTAATGGTCCATTAATGTCCGTGTTCGGATAGAACTGAACGAGTTTGGATATTGTTAGGAGGGTTTGGGTTGTTTTATGTGTAAATCTCATAATATGCTTCAACTATAAGTGAATGTTTAATAAATTTAATTTATTTTTTTATGTATGGTAACTGAAGGTTGTAGATATTTATGTATGTATGTTAAAATTGACTGACCGTATTATGTATCTGATGACGTCACAGTTGAGATCAGACCACTGCGTAATGTTGTCGCTACGTACCTATCTGTTTGATTTGAATTATGTTATTTACTTGTTAATACAAAGTAAATACATTAGTATATAAAATGTATGTACACACAATTCATATAGTCTCCTTAGGAGAGTGATAGCATTAAATTACCGACTTTAAAATGTAAATGATGGTGTTATGATAGAATTCCTTCTTAGCTTCCAATAGTGAAACGATAAAAGGATTGATGATGACGAAACCATACAAGTAGTAATTTTCTGAGGATGAGGATTTAGCGGTGGAACCGTTGATCAGCGATAAAAATTGATGAAGAAATCTTACTTCACATTTTATTCTTCACTCTATCAACATCTAAATCAATTCAAACAAATGCGATATCAAAAGATAATAATTATTATGATACATTCTACACGCTCCGTGCAATTTGAACAAGAATAATTATGTGCCAAATGGGTCACACAAATGTCTGGTTTGAGCCCTTGGACTGTAGTTTGGTTAGAAATAGTTGGTGAGTGCCCTATATTTTAGTACAAGTATATAAGGTTAGTTATGCGTTATTTATACTTCTAACGCCAAATACATCGTGTTTAGGGATGGCAACATTTATTTCCCGTTGTTATGCATTTCACATGGCATGTATAATGTAGGTAGATTGTTTACGCAGTCGTGCTTATTTGATCAGGTTTATGTACTACGATTGCGAGCTATGTGTCCTCAAAACTTAGAATAAATAGGGTTATTTCAAATAATGTAGATATTTGTATGTTCTCTTGGCGTGAGAAATATAGTTGTAGTGCTCTAGCTATATAGTCTAGAAATATTGCTATAGAATTCTTATTCTGGTGATTTACTTTTTTTTCCCTATTGTTACCCCTTCTTAGCTTTACCTTGGAGCAAATTATGGACAATTATTATTTTGCAACCGAGTTCTAGAACGTAGGAATAGCATTGTTATATATTCATTTAGTACATCTTGTTAATAAGACTATGATTAAGAACAAAACGGTAGCGGGACGACTGAAATAGAATTAGTAATACATTGATCTGTATAGGCCAGGTCATTATGAATACCGTTAATATTAGTAAGTTTGCGTCGTATTCGCTCTACATAAGGTGTCCTCTCGCTAACAGGTCATGTTTGGCCAGTGACGTAAGAGAGATGTAATAGCTGAGCTTGTTATCTCCGACCTCGAGAAACGATTAGGGTCGCTGCCATCAGCTCCGTGCGACGACATGTCAGTCTCACTTTTAAAACCGCACCGGGAATGTCAGCCTCGAATGTATAAATAATAATGTAACACACCAACGTTAACTGACCCCTGATTTCTATCTGCAAGCATCGAACGTAAATTCCAATACTAAAAAGTTGTTTTTGTATTAGTCTAGTCTCTATTTGGCGTTTCCTTTCTCCCGATAGAGACACGTTCCGCACTCGTCGTAAAGAATACAGTAATCGACGTTTTTGTTTAATATTTGCTCATCGTCTCATCATCAATTTACAGTATCCTTTGTGCTATTAAGTGGCTTTAATTGAGAATGGTTGAGTATACTTCTATATGTTATTCGGACCATGAACCAAGGTGCGCAGCAGTGATAATTGAACTGATTACTTTTCGTGATAATTGGTAGATCCGACAAGACCAGGAGAGCCTGATGGCATTCTTAAATGAAATCCTTTGTACCAGCTGTAGAAATTGAACTGAATACTTTTCGTTATAGTTGGTGGATACGGCAAGTCTAGGAGAGGAGAGTCAGGTGGCATTCTTAAATGAAATCCTTAGCCCAGACTCAAATGGATAAATTAGTCGGGTTATTTAGAAAAACATACGTGAATGAATCCGTTGCGTATTCATTTTAATCCTCATGATGGCTGTTTGTAATGACTATTTAATAGTGACAACGCGTTGGTAATTCTTTTTAGGTACTAAATTAAAGAGCAATTTCAGAACACGTCAATAATTATTTGTGGGTACCAGATTAAAGAGTTTAAAGGCAATGTCCGCAGTAAGGCAATTATGTGTGTAATCCACATGAAAAGATTAGCTAAACCTGTTATCTGCGTCCTTTGCGAGGGATTGGGGTCGCTCGCATCAACTCCACACACACACACACACACACGCACCACACATGGCACAAACACAAATAGTGCAATGTCAGGGACGCGAAGCGCGATGCGATTAGGGATGATTTTATTTAAATAATGGACACCTTTTAATCTTGTAGTATATTTCGATATTTAAATCACCATATAGTTTTATTGTTAAAATTAAATAGTTTAAGGGCATACTATAAAATAATATATCTAGCAAAAAAAAAAATCAATTTGCATCATTGACTTGGAACAAAACAAGTTAAAAAGACATATTATCATATTGCGATAATTAATCAAGTACCCTACCGTTACAACTGATACAATTCATTCCTCCCCAACAAGGATGTAGGCGTTACTATATCATTATAGATGTCACGTTCAAATAAGAATATAACATGTTGCGATATGCTCATTTTTGTGCAGTAATTTTCAACACAAGTGCACCCGATGCTTTAACAGCCAATCATTATACAATAAGCCGACGAGACGTGCCACACTGGCACACCGCCGGTTCGGTGGCGACGTGTTAGCTGTTCCGTTGTGAAATGGTTAGCGTTCGTCGTTCACTCGTTAGTTAGTTAGTTAGACCCACCGTGGTGGCCCTGTTTCGGTCTCCGTTCTACTTGATGAACGATGTGTTTAGTAAAAGTAGTTCATCGTTCACTCGATACTAAGTTAGTTACAGCGACCAACCGTGGTGATCCTGTTTCGGTGTCCGTTCTACTTTATGAAAGATGTGTCTAGTAAAAGTATTATTATTTACTTTTATTATTCCTAAATTATGTATTTGTTTTACAACTCCCACGTATCATATAAGCTTGTAGAGATAAGAGAGATTGAAAATCAGTACTGAACAAGCCTAATATTTCGTATCAGCAAAAGCCATGCCTCAATTTGTTTATCAGTCATTTGAATTTTCATCAGTACCTACTATTATGCGCTCTACGGTTTATATAAGGCAGTATTTTTTTTCTTACTTTTTACTAAAGCCCATATGAATCTATCGTACCACCATCATCTACACTCTGAGCTTTATACGTGTAATTAATCTCTTAACTGAATGTTGAATAACTTGTATTGAAAACGTTTGTCCTATTAGAATGAGAATGCTTTCGTACTCGCCGCCCACAATGGGAAGTCCTGGGCTCAAGTATTTCTTTTTCCTCTACAGTTTTTAGTCAAAAATTTGCGTTAAGAAATATATTATCACAGTGTATATACCTAGTATACACTATAGACTGTACTATTACAGAAATATGTTGAACATACAGTATAATATGCTCTTTTCAATATAAGTTTTACCATCGCTAGTATCAAGCTCTTCAAACTCTATCTGACCGATTGATTGACACATCATTATCTAGCTTCAACTGACTCCAACCTCTAACCGCGCGGTGAGTCAGCGTTAGTCAAACTTTATACACTACTAGCTGAGCTCCGAGGTCTCACCCGCGTGGAATACATTTAGCTTGTAATAAATATAATTTATAACACTCACAAATAAGTAAAGAAGGTTAGAGTAAACTTGTATATACAAGCATAAGTTTTACATTTCACCTTCAAACATCTACTCTACACATGAACACTCGTCCTCCAAAGGGAAAACCCGTAAAACCTCCAACTAATCCATGAGGACCACTAACCGCTGGAACAGTACGCCGGCCAAAGTAAATACTAAGAAATGTACTGTAACAAAACATATACTCATATTATAGACAAAGTCCCGGCCCGTGGCAATCAAAATCATTCATCAGCTAATTAGCCATCCGCGGGCCCATTGTTCGTGATTGGAGACGATTCTCCGCGACTCCGGCGCGTCGCCCTAGGGTTAGCACCATTCCGTCGCACTATTGAACTAGGCGAAACATGAAAAAAACCATGTTGTGATTAAAACCGTTGTATTTCCTTAAGGTTACATTAAAGAGGAATTTTATAATAAAAGACAGTAATTAAAC
>DWEE01000144.1:0-21400 GCA_018245755.1 Parelbella macleannani | reverse complement strand
AAGATTAAGAACCAAAAATGATTGTACAAAGCAAGTTTAATATATACCTTACCCTAAATATATTTAATTATAATTTTATCTAAAAAAATTGATTGATTTTGAAGACAAGATTTAAATTTGAAAAACATTTTTTAATATGAAATAAAATTATTACTTCAGTAAATAAATGATTATTAATAAAAGTAATTGATTTGTTCATTTCAAAATTATTCAAAGCCGATTCCGTGTCGGTCATGGACGAACTCCCATATGCAGTACAGGTTTAACTGATAAATACCTTCACACTTAGCGTGATTAGAATCGATGAAACATCGCGCTCGACTGTCGCTCGTGTTGCGAATTTATTTTACGACCAGTGGTAGTGGTATTTACAACGTGCTATCATTTCATAGCTCGCCTTTTACGGTGATTGAGGAAATCGAGCGTTTGGGGATGCAATTTTTTGTTTAGTTGCTGTCCTCGCACATTTTATTTTATCCTTTATTGTTGGTAACAAAGGGCGGAGCTAAAGCCAAGTGGCATTTTCTTCCAGTCAACCCAGGTGATGATGAAAAGATGGGGGAGGCCCCAAATAAACTTACTTTTAACAATTTAAATAAATATGAAAATATATTAATTATTATATTTAGTTATATCAATGGCAAGATTTTGAAATGCATAATTTAGTTTTCTCTTTAAATTCTTTAAAATTGATCTAAATCCAGTCAGCTAATGCAACATAATCTGTTTAATTTGATTAATGTTGATATAAACAAATATAAAGACCAACGTGATGACAATAGAATAATTTAGACGAAACCATACCCACAATAGTAAAACATACCAAAACATTAAACCCAAACAGGTTTATAGTTTAACCCACTTCAGGATAACGACAGCCAATGAAAAGTTTATGCTAATGGCTTGAGATGTTATACGCAAAGTTTGAAACGAATCTGAGTTAGTACACCTCGCAGATAGGAGCGGGTAATTACTGTGGGAAAATATATCCAATAGAGATAAACTTGTGGGTAACACCGTATTATCATACATATGTACATAATTAACTGCAAAATGTAGTCTGAAATGACAAACATTGACTTAACACATCAGTTACGGCCCACATAATATATGCAAACATTTGGTTCAGGTATACCGTTTTATATTAGGCTTTTATGGGTATACAATAATTTTGTGAAAAATGTTACTCAAATATGACTAGTGAAACGTCGGAGTGTAGTACACTTATCTGCTTATTATCGGGTACTATTAGATTTTTCTAATTTAGAATTTGTTGTAGTGACTCGGAGTCTGGAATTGTGCCCGGTAAATGGCAATAGACTCAGCACCTATTCCAGGGGACTTAAATGTAACTGGTAAAACGTGGGGGTGTATTACACCGCTCTGCCTACCCCTTCGGCAATTGCAGGCGTGATGTTACGTTAACAACGAGAACGAAAATCTAAAAAATACCATGTAATAGAAAACGAATTTAGTTTCCAAATCAATTTCAAGTATACGAGTACCATTCGAGAGATCTACAAAATTTCTGTTCGCGTAGGTAAATTTTTTTAAGTGGATTTGAACATAAAGCTCTCGAGAACATTCGAAAACGTTGCATCGGGGAGCACTACATCTTGTTCCGATTCAAAACTGGCTCCAAATGTTTTGAGCAAATTTACAATGCTTTTAGTTTCCCTCCAGTGGTCGCCTCACACGTTTGCAAGCGATCTGTTCTCTGTGCCGTCGAGTACGAAACAGGAAAAATGAATACCCATTTTGTATTATATTAAAATTATACAATAGGTGCATATACATATGTGTAATTCTGTGTTGCAAACACAAGTCACTTTTGTACGCAATGATTTTTTATTTAAATAACAATGAAACAACAGTTAATTTGTCCCTAACACGGTAGCGTGGAATAAACAGAAGAGAAAGCAATATTTGCTTTCTATACGTAAATAATCTGCTTTATATTTGTAAATTTAAAAGTAATACTCTATTAAAAAAAATTAAACATTAGTACCAAATATTCATTATTTTAGTTAGGTAAACTGAATGTAGAATTGTAAAGATAGAGTATTGGACACCTGGTGCTCTCTTCCTATCGCGGAAGTGACCTGGCGAGACTGTGTCGCAGTGTGGATAATAAATCATTACAACGTTTCTCTACAGCACCGAAAGCTACGTTGTTAATAGATTTTATTTTAACTTGCCATATCCAAAACGACTCGCCCATCCACGGCTCACCGTGAATAAGAGCAAAGGGGAAGACGTAGATTTTCTTATGCCATTAACATGTATATTACCTTTAATATATTGCGCGAACCTTTTTGATGGCACGACGAACGTTTTATTTGTCATTATGTAACAGTACACTGTTTCAGTACAGTGATACAAAATGACGTATGAACCAGTTATGTAATTTCGAATCAGTGAATTTCACGATTGTTCAGCTGTTTACGATAGACGTTATTTTTGGATTTGTTTTTACGATTTCAGATTACGAAGAAATAGAAAGATATTTTCTTTTAGTGGCGAAATAACTTAAATAGTACCACTATTCGTTCTACTGATAATTTCATCTAACACAGTTGACGAGATGCCGACTCTAAATACCTAACTTGTTAAGAATTTGGACGATATTGGTTATAATACGATATGCAAGGTACCCTTATTTTCTAAATACAACCAAGATTCATATTATAAATAACAAAAATGTTATTAATATTGAACAACCAAGGTGATACTATGTACCTAAACTTTTAATTATTCGTTATTAAAGCATTTTAATACAGTTGAACGGAATAAAACATGAACTTTATGAAAATATTCAATCATAAATCTTCATTACCATTGTTTCTTGCGCTGCTACTTCATATTTTCACAATTTAGTTCCAACATTCTTAACGGCAACTAGTTTTTTTTATATCGCAAATTTAAACTTAAATTACTTCGCAATAGAACTCAAATTCAATTAGCTGATAACAATCATTATTTCTCAAAGCTTTCTGCAATCAGTTTTCATTTAGCACTGTATTACCTTCAATTTGAAAATGGCGCCGAGCGAAAGCAATCAGAGGAAATACGAAATAAACCTCTATTGTGTAAGAGTTGTTGGTGTCCAGCTTAAGATGAGCCGTGTGGGCTGCTGGGTGTTTGAATTTTTGGAATTGGCGGAAGTTTTGAATGCAATGGCGGGGTCTGGTGGTGTTGGTGAGGATTTTACATAAAATAAGGAAAACGCTGGCAGCATATTCGGTAGGAAAACTCGAATATCACTTAGCTAGAGGAGTTATAACAATAAATTCTCAATAACATTTACATACGGACGCTTGAGTCGCAGGGCGACGCTGTAACGGGTCGCTTGCCACGCTAATGCAGACGGCAAGATTTTCCTGTTTTTCAGTTGAATGTCTAGTGGAGCTCTCAGATTTTATGCGAATATGATTTATTTGATAATAATTCTGCAGGAACTGAAAATTACCTGCACATTTTCTTGCGTTTTAAATTGAGAGCGATATTTTACATCGTGGGTGTTGTTTTAGAGCAAAATATAAGTTGAAATTAAAAGTTAAGATTACATTTTTTTTGTTTCGAAAGATTGTGAATAATTTCCGAAAACGACATTGGTAATTATAATCGAAGATTAAAAATGATTATAGATAAAAAATGTATAAAGATTTTTTTTAATACATGGCCATGCTTGCGTTATATTTTAAAAACTATGAACGCTTTTTGAAAATTTATTAGGTATCTAATGTGATACCGAAGCAGTTTACTTATTCGAAAAGTAGGATATTTGATTTATTTATTATTTACTGTTCATCCTAGTCCCATATACCCAGCAACGTCTTTTGCAAAAATTCCAACCTTGGATTTTATAGCCTCTATACCTTCTCTCAAACGTACATGTAAACAGAAGGTTTCCAATTGAAGCATACAGACGTACAGACGTACAGTATGAAAAATTTCGCAGCCGACAACAATGGACTGATAATCAATTCAGCGGCGACCTCATCGGCCCACATTTAATTTACACCCCTGTTATATACTGGCATCTTTTCGCTGACTTATCACACGAACAAAGCGAGCGAATCTCGAATGAATATAAATGATATGAACATCCGAACCGCACCGGAAATGACCGAGGATTTGTCATTGTCAAATTTGAATACTACAACGGATGCGAGAAAAACGAACGTCATCTGTTCTGACTAGGTTTGCGGCGACTGTGTTATTGTTGCTTCATTTCACGATGACACTTTTAATAGCGCTTATGTCAACGGTATAAGGTTGAGAATTGTTTGTTATCGGTGTATTGGTGTGTATTGTAGGTATTATCGTTTTGTTGTCTGCGTTTTGCCGATTTTGTTTCGTTTGATAAGTCGATGTTGGTCGTGTTTGAGACGGTGGAGTTATTATTAGAGGAAATGATCTTTCTTTTTTTGCAAAATAAAGCACCGTATTGTGATTTTTTTGCAAATATACTTATGTGTAGGCTTTGGTCAACTATTGTCGTTTTTATTTGGCAAATGTATGTTGTCTTAATTAAGTAAAAACAATCTTATAATATATTTTATGAACACGTAGTAGGCAGTTAAAAAAATATACTGCTACTTATCGACAGAAATAGCGTCAAGTGAGTGTCGCTCAGACACAGGGTTCTATTGGCTATTGAAATATGAACACTAACTCGATAATCACAAATTAAAGTTAACATCTTATAAATGGCATCGACCGCGCTTAACATTCTAAATGGAATAGCAATTCATTGATACATAATTTCTATTAATATTCAATGAATCGGGTAAACAGATCGCAGGTGTTAAGAAACTACGAAATTTATACGAAAAATACATTGATAACAAATACTCGAACTCGACGCGTCCACGAACAGAGACGGTAAATCTACCGCTAAGCCTCCCGCTTAAATAATGGATGAGTCGCGTGTAAAAATCCTACAGGAATTATGAAGAAGCCATTTTTCATTGCGATCCTGAAATAGTGACTCGACGTTGTAAATGTATGGGTTGGAAATAAAGAAACGGGAAAATCCGATTGTCGTATCTGTTCAATTTGAGTTATGGAAGGGGATGAATTTTTAAAGTGAGCGAAATACTCGTAAGCATGTAAGGTGTAACATATCTTCATCGTCTTTATTATGTCATCATCTCGCCAGGCCCCTTGCAGTATAGACAGAGAGCTCTGTATGAGAAATCCGTTTTGGGGATTGTGAGTGCATCATCAGCCTTTATATTATGTATGTCCTTTCTCATTCTCAAAGGAGGGCTCCTCCTGTGCGAATATAAGTAGAGTTAATAGAAGCATAGTCAATAGTAGTTATACGAAAATAAACATTAAAAGTTAAGTTAAGCATATTTTAATTATTTTTAATACACTGTTTAAACTCAGAAGCATTTAAGCAATTTTCTTTATTTCGAAAAATCAAGTCTCACCTCATACCTGTTCTAATTTAAAATTCAAAACATCAAAACCAATTCAGCAAAAAGTTCGTCCCTTGTCCTATTTACGCATTGTATAATTTATCACCCGTATAATGTATAGTGGAGAGTATACATTAAATAAACACGGTTTAATCATTGAGCTGAGCACGTATGTGCATTAATCATGGCGGGATTTTATGTAAATTCTGCTAAGTGCGACTGATAAATTGATGGTCAAGCTTGGACGGGGAATCCGTATATTATGGACGTGGTAGCATTTTGAATTATATGTCATCTCCCTTTAAACGTCTATTTTTATATTTGGGAAACTAAAAGCGTTTTTTAATTAACCAACACTAAATTTATATCAAGAGTTAGAAATTAATTTTGAACAAATCTGTTTCGTCGAATCATAACTATATTTTTAATATCTACTGATATTAAAAGTATCTCTTTCATTGTGTCACATATTGCTTTAAGTATTAACATGTTGTTGCCATATAAAACGTTATAAACAAGCCCTGTAATAAAACAAATTCAAGAGCCTTAGCTTACGTTTAATAACTTCATATAATATGTGTAATGTTATTGTATAAAACGTTGCAGTCCCAAGTCCACAGTTTGCCCTGCTCCCGACGCACTGTCCACTTGATTTCATTTTTCATTCTTAAGCCGTTTTGTTTCGCTGACAGCGGGCCGTAGTGTATTGAAAGAGTTTGTTTTTGCTGACCCTCCTCAATCAGTCGCGAGACTCGATCTCAGTTTGGAACATCATTAACTACGTAGAATTAGAATGGTGTATTTGAATCTTTATAAAATGAATGTTTAGTATATTATGATAAATGAAAATGACCTTATTTTGTGTCAGCAAGATTATCCATAACAAGTATATAATGATTATATTCTAGTTGTAGTTCGTATTTCAGGAAGGTCCGATTAATTTCGGACCTACACGAAGTCCTTCATCACGCGCTATCGCCAATTGCAGGATTCTCCGCCTCGACCTCATAGAGTTAAGTCGATACATACATATGTATATGTACATATAATCATGCGTATAAGCACTCAGGAGACATTTAGCACTAAAAATATATGATGCTTTGAGTCCTTAAGCGTAGTATCGTATCTGCGATTGATTTTGACTATAATAATCCAGCCCTTTATGTGCTATGTGTGTCTACTGTCTATCAAATAATACTAAAGTTTGTTTGTCCGTTTCCTATATCTACAGGCAAAATACATTCGTAGGTTTCAAGTAAAACTTATCATCCTTAATAGCAAAGATTTACATGACAACAGATATGGCGAATAAGTCTTTGTCAAGATTACAATCCACTTCGAGTAACTTTGTACGTTATACCTTTTCTTTTTAATCGTACACACTCGGTTTATAACATAAACAAAACCCAAACGGACTCAAATGATATTATATGTGTTTATTTATACATTATTGTATTTCTAGAACCCAACCTACCATGGTTCTGAAAGTGAAACACATTTCTGTGTGTACAATAATTTTAATTTACATATTGGTCGAGTATAGGTAAGTGTCCTCGACGCTGCACTGGTTATCCTTTTGGTAAGCAACCGTAACTTCTTAGGGTCGAGAGCTTTGGACTCGTATTTCATAAAGAAAAAAAAAGTAGGTATGTGATAGGAGTGATTGACTGAACAGGAAGTCAGAAATCCTCGAAAGTGGCTTGACGTATAGGAAAAGAGTGTGAAATGTAGAAGGACCCGTCAGGTTTGTAAAGATCGAAATTTTTGGAACTTGGTGCTCTGTGCTACCCCGTAAAAGATCTGGCGTGAAACTATAACAAAATAATATTAATAACCTATCATATTATTCCTACAATAATGTTACCAAACAACCATATATCTACCACTCCCATAACTTTCATGTACCGTAACTCCATCATACTAATATACCAATATGTCTTGTGACCAATACAAATGAACCAAATTGCAGAAATTTGTCCGTCTGTATCTCAATCGTAACTGCTATGAGATACATTTCTCATAAGAATTATAACAGGAGTAGTAACTATTTGTAACCTTATTGAGAAGTCAATAGAGTCGATTATTGAGTGTTTTACGAGAAAATAGTGCTAAAGTTAAAATATTGAATTAAGTGTGGTCCTAATTTATGTGAAGTAGTTACATACAAATTTCGTTTTTGGGGATCCTTTGAGAAAATAATTTATTCCATTTTCAGTAAAATTTGTCATTCCACAGAAATAATGAAAATTTGGCTCACTTTCTTATTTATATTGTGAAAAATGAATGGACAATGATAGTGAGACCTAATTATATATACCTATTGTCACATATATTTGATAAAATCCGGTTTCTGATTAAAAACTGGATTTTTCAAATTTATTATTATATACATCTTTGCAATGTGTGCATATTAATTGTATTCTCTTCCGGTTCTAAAAATTTTTTTTTTACACCAATTTGATTTTAACATTAACGTGCTTCAAATTACAGAATTTCAGATAGAATAAATAATTTTGAAATGTCTGACGTTAAAACTACTACCTAAGTACTGGTAAGTTCGAATATTAGTAGCTACTCGCAATAAATTGCAAAAATTTTTCTGTTTAAAAAATGGTACCTATTGCTAACAGAAAGAAGTAAATGATAGTTAAGTGTTATTACTAACATTAATTCCATTTTATTCGTTATACTAACATGTAATAATAATTAATTATACATTTCAACGATTCTCTAGAGAAACAAAATCATAATTTTTTTGATTTACAGATGGTTTCTTAAATAACAAAACATTGAAGAGCTTTGCAACCAATTTGCAGTTCTATGCTCCCCAAAATATTATGACATATTTTAATTATAAACCACAGTCACCATTTTAATTTTAAAAGTAAGCCGCTTACAACCGCGGCGTAATAGCAACTTTGAATTATGGAATAGGGATGGATTGATATGATATCGATATTTTTAAATTTTCCAACATTTTGATATAATATTATCTTCCATCGCTGCCATAGCTTGTAATTAAAAAATATGTTATAGGTACTTTAAAATGGTCTCATGATTATATTTGAAAGAGGCCAATGTTCAGCGGAAAACGTCTTTGGAATGCAAAATGTTAAAAAGAAATGCTTAATCACTTATTCTTGATGTTTTAAGAAAGTATACAAAAACTATACATAAATATTCCTAAATGATTGAAGAACATTATGCGTGAAAATAATATTGCATGTGACTGAAACCAGACAATTTTCTGTTATTGCAGATCTTAGCAAATCGTTGAGAGAGAAGTGCCCAAATGTGAATTAATAAAAGTGACGACAATATCCAAGGTTACGATAACGACGGTAAAGATGGTGAAATTTGTCATTTACTTTAAATATCGATATCAATACTTACTTACTATAGTTACTTTGTGTCTCGACAAAACTCCAGCACATCCCTAGCACCTCACGAGGCGACAACGGCAATTAACACTTGCTAATCCCGCCGCGACAGGTTTCTTATTAACGCCATTTGTCAACTTCGCGGATTACAGTTATCAGTACCATCTCTATTTGTTAGAGGGTGGTAACTTGGGGTACGCACCTACTGAAGTTTAATTTGGAAATATTAATGAGGATGCTGATTAGGCGGATGAACAACCAGAGCTAATCTTTGACAACTTAGAATAGGGATTGTGTAGTATTTTTGTTCTGATCGTCGTTATTCAACATTATTGCACAGGAACATTTTTTAAAGGTATTTACTTAAACAAACATATTATTTTCATGCCAAGGCCCGTACGGGGTAGGTGGAACGCGCGGATTGTAAGAATATCTCTAATCTAACTGACCACCGTGCTTCTTGGGTTCTTGTTAGTGGGAACTATCGTTATCGATACTTGGAAAACTTAATTAAGGATCAAATTTTAAAAAATGCACTCTTAATAATATGATTTGTTATTTACGTAATATACTATGGTATGTTTGTTATTGAATTAGTATGACAAATTACTACGGGCATGTCTGACATTCAGATAATAAAGAAAGAGTATGTGAGTCTGATTCTTATTTAGAATAAATATGTTTGTCATGAATACGATATTTTTTGTAACAATACCAACAAACATTTGGTAATGAATATTTATCTATATCTGGTATATAGAGACTTCTTATTTACAAATGAGATAGCCGTGCATGACTTTTCTCATACTATTATTATTCACGAGTTGAGAGTTTCCACTATTATACACATTAGTATCCACACCCTGTATACAATGACTCTACACCCTGTATACGATCCTATCTCTATCCAAGCGTAAGTGCGAGCAACTAACGCTACGACTTGCTCTCATACATCGTAAGTCCGCCAGGGGCGCTGTGATTTAAACACCCTATTTAATCCCCAGTATTTAGCGAGATCGGAATATTACTTTGCATACGGGATTTAATTAAAACAAGCGGTAATTAATACCTATAAGTTATGGGTTTAAAGTCTTTAAAATAAAGTTTTTAATGGCATAGATCCGATATTCAACCTCAAATTGAAATTTGAAGTAATGCATTTTAGTGTACTTACTTATGTAACTTACTTTATTGCCTCGTTGGTCCAGTTGTTGTAAGCGCGATTGTTAATCAAAAAGTTCTGGGTTCGAGTCAGGTACTATACACTTTTCTCTAATTTGAAACTCCTCGTAGCGACTCGGAGTCTGAATTTGGTGTATGGCAATAGGCGTAAACATAACTGGTGAAACATGTGAGTGTACTTCACTCCTTTGCCTACCTCTTCGAGGATTACGGGCGTGACGTTACGCTTACTTAGGTAATATGGGACGAAACCAATTTTAACCAGTTATTGTTAGCGCCTTTGTTTTAATCACTGACATCTTGAATATCCCTCACTATAACACTACCCTCATTACACAAATTTCTAAAATTGCAACATTTTTATTGTAATTTGGGTTTATATAAATAAATAAAGCTCGCTGCTAGCAAACATACTAATTAAAATATGAATAATTTGCTGTCTCGATCCATTCACCAGAAAATCCACCGTGCACCAGATAAAACCGGTTTAATCCGGACAAAATATGTCCACAATTTATAATACACACGAACCAAAAGGCAGTTACATTCACTATTAACTTCTGGACACTATCTCAAGTCGCATTTAATCATTTCAGTGTACAATAACCTAACGCTTTTCAATATTAAACAGTAAATCTACTTAAATAAGGTACAATTTAAGTTTTGATGAAGGAACTTTTTGTTTATTAAAACAGATATGTACATGAACCTTATGCAGATGTGAATAAAGGTCAAATTCGAATGTAGGGTATATTAAGGGCGCGTTGACAAACGTAATAACAGCATACAATGAGTTATAAATAGTTCTCATTAATATCTGTAGCTGATGCCTATTCTGTTGATCATTGTTGGTGAGGAGATGGAACCCTGTATAATTAAACACTATCTCATTTAGAAATACTCGAAAGTGCATTTTGAAGTTTGGAACAACACCCTATACTTAGTTAACACTATGCTTTGATTTGGATACTGTTTTGGATATGCAAGGACATATGTACCATTGTACGTAGTCGAGTATTATAATTAATAACATAATATATTTAAGCTTAGATGGCTTATAGTTAAGCTTAGTTCATTTGGTGTTGTCGGATGAACAGGATTTTTACTTCTCTAAATAAAATACTAAACAAACAAATTTAGTAACATGTGTTAATTTGTTTTAGAATGCGTTATTCCATAAAAAATATTTTTTTCAATTGGTTTTCTATCATTTATCTACGTTAACTATTTTTCAGCGGTTTAATCCTTCGATAATTAAAACCGACTGAGCCTTCGATCGGTTTCGATATATTAAAAGTACCTATATGACGTATTGTCATTGGGTTCATTATATAACGCGTTAGATAATATTTTGTTAAAAGCATGAGAAATTATCTTTATACAACGTAACCAAAATGTGCACTAATATTTCGGTATAATATTTGTTATCCTAAACGCCTGTTACTTCTCAATAGCAACCGACGCCACGCTTAATTCGCTCTTTCATATTACTACAGCATTGTTAATATGAAATGATATAAACCACTGTTCTTAACAAACACAATGGTACTAAACACAATTTGTTTATTAATTACTTTTGAATGCTCATCATTTGGATTTTGAAGACCTTCAAATCTTGCTTGCAGGACATTTTAAGCCTTAATATAACGTTACTATTAACTATAATATCTACTATACGAAATAAATAAAAATAAATATATTTAGAGATGTTTCCCTACAAAAAGTTGCTAGGAATTTTTTACGTCAATGTTATACATAGAAAGAAAGAAAGAATTTTTTTTATGTGCCATATGCATATAAGTTATACATACAATCTCGTATTGTACATTTAAAATGTTATTTCATTGGTGCTGCCCGTATTTGGATCCATGGAGTATTGTGCGGTAGCAGGATAGAACATTTCATTAACAATCACGCCTGAGATACCATTTCTAACCCTTGTTAATGTATCTGATATTAAGATACGGCTAATCCGCCATAACTTAGGATAACCGTTGCGCTGGCTGACCATTGTCCACCGTTTAATTTAAAGAGGACTTGCCCCATAAATTGATTGTGCTACTCATAGCAAAGTTGAGCGACTTTGAAACTACTTTTTAATACATTGCCGTTTTTGTTGGAGAGTACTGTGACACTATTGGGACTAAAGTAGTATTGGAATTTACAAAAGCAATTATATTGTTGTTGGTATTTCGCTACAAGTTCCATAATACACCTCGAAGCCACTCGTAATGATTTCACTAACATCCGTGCAATGTTAAATTCGTGCTTAATTTTGTTGAACGTAGACTGTATGTCTAACAAAATAGTGCTCAAAATCGTTAGACGACTAATTTAATAATTGTAAACTTAAATTGGTTTTCGAGCGTCGTAAGATTTTATGCGTGACTCTCTTTATGCAAAGCGGTCCTGAGGGTGATGTTTTCGGTTTTTGGTTATTATTGAATGCTTCACATTCCCGCTTCCTTATTGGTCCATAAAGGGATTAGCGTAACATCTAACATGGCGAGTCCGTTTGATGCGAGATTGCGGTGCCATTGTTAATTTGACCGAAGCTTTATTGTAACGAGTTGATGTTCCTTCCGTAATAGTTCCTCTGTTGTATTACGTCATAACTCGTCCGAATGTATCTGTAGCTGGTGTGCCAAGGAGTAATATTAAAATTATACCTACTAAATTATAATAATATAAGTAAGACCTGATTTGCGTATTTAATAAAAGAGGCACGTCCGATTTGTAGGGGTAGAAATATTTAGCACTAGGTAGATACTTTATTGACAATGATATTGTAGGTACTATTTATTAATACCTGATATGGAAATTCTTGGATAAACCATATTATAACATGTTTCTTTATCAATATCAATATCAAGTCTCTATGAGTTTTCGGGAAACTCGTTTCGAGAATTCGGGAAATCAAATTTCGGGAAGTTCCGGGAACGATAAAAGGTGTTGATGATGATGAACATGATGATGATGGACGTTATCGGAATGTAATTACTTACTGTGCACTAATTACTTACTCCACTTGAGATATTACAATAAGAAGAGAAGTATTTTATATACAACAAGCAAATTTTTCTATGCATGTCTGCTTTGACATTTTCAATTATGTAAAGTAATAAATTATCATTAAAGCGAGGTATGAATAATGAATCGGTAGGGGGATAGTTAGAAAAATCGTATTAATTAAGGATATTAATGACAAGAGGCAGAGGCAGAGGTAGCAGTGCGTGAAGCGGGGGTAGCGGCGTGAGGGTATTGTCACATATAGGTACTTAGCTTTAAAATTATTGAATTTGAGAAATGAGGATTTCTAAAATTATTGTGTAAGCAGGCTTAGCTTACTGTAAGGTTTATTGTAATGTTTTGTTTCACCACATCAATATATAAACGAATACACTTTTAATGATTTAGGAACACAAGGGAGTCTGTCAGTCAGTTTAAGCTGAATATTCGGTTACACACTAAACCTGTTTCGGCCGAGAATTCAATTTTTACGTGTCTTTAGAGCAATATTCATTGTTGTTCTAAGGTTCCAATTAATTTGAATAACTATCGCGGTATCGTGATAGATCTTAATTAAACTTTGATGGTAACACAGGTTCAATTTTACGGTAATTTTGAAACCTTTTAATCTTTTATAGGAATCTATATTTCTGTAACCCTGCAAGCACTGTGTAGGGACCCTTAATGATTCCCAGCTTGGGTTTGAATCACAATCGAACCCGGTAGGTGACGCTACAATCGGATTTCGAATAGATTTTATTAGTGTCCGACAAAAACAGGTTTTTCGGCCGAAACCGAAACCGAACCGAAACGGAAGGTTTTCCATTCACATGATCTTAACTTGGACACTAGATCAAAGTGTACCTGGCTGCTGTGCTGTCATGTCTTCTCTACTCATCCGAGACTGATGGCTATACCGTAAGCACATCTGCTATTTAGGCAGTTTCCATCTAAGATGCCTCCGTGTTTCCTTGAACGTAAGATAGTCTGATTACGTACGCAATGCGGATATTTTACATCGTGCTACGGTCCAGGCAATCGAGGCTTATTCGATGAGGCGTCAACTGCGATGGTGTGGCCACGTGCTTAGGATGGCCGACGAGAGAATGGCGAAGCGTATTTTCTTTTCTGAACTCCAAAAGGACAAATGCAAACCTGAAGGTTAGCTCCTCAGGTACAAAGATGTATAGAAAAGACATGAGAAGATGCCACGCAGAACTTTCTCAATGGGAAGTCTTAGCACAAAAACGACAGGACTGGAGAAAACTGCTCCAGCGAAACGCTTGATATTTTGAAGAAGATATAAGACGTGACTTAGATAAATAATACGAAGACCTGAAACTTAACCCGCCTTCTAATATCAAATACCATTATGAAAATAACATCCTAACGTGTAATTATTGCAAACGCAAATTTAAAGCAAAAAAAGAATATATTTGTCACGTAAGAACACACGAACAACGCGACAACCGTTGAGCAAAAGTTATGTTGCCGTGGTCGAAGGCGGCTAGGAGGAGGATAATTCATTGTTTACAATGCCTTCGATTTTCGTAAAGTAAAAACAATGACAGTAGACCAAACTGTTCAGTAATAATTAACGAAGTGACAAACATAACAATGGATAACAAAAATAAACATCAATTTCGTCATTGTTCAAATTGACCAATTACGATATTGTTACCGAATGACCAAAATGTGGATCGTTCACCCTGAAATAGTGTTGGTAGTATCTACTTGGGTTCTGTCGAAATATTAATACGGATATTTTATTTGTGGATCCACATTAGTAACTAATATATATGTATATTCACGCCAGATTCCTTACGTGGTGTGTAGAATGTAGTGCCAAAAATCTTCTACATACGTCACCCTCTTCATACAGGCATGTTTTACAAGTGATTAATTAGACAATCTGTATAGCTTAGAACTACATATGTACATGAGAATTCTGTAAGGCATAGTATTCATCTTCTGAGACATTACCGTTGTAGATGTATCTATCGTTGAATTTTTTTTATTAGCGCATATAATAATTAAGAAAACAGCCCTCTAGCGTAAGTATAATTAACATTCTAGAAATAGAATAGAAAAGAGAAGATTTTATGCGTTGTTCGGTTTCGATTTAAAAATTCTGTGTATCCCATAAGACATACTTATAGTCACAGAATAATTAAGATTTCAAACTTTCTCCACTGTTTTATCAAAGACGGTGTTTTTGAGATATTACACTCTAGCCGCAAATGAGCGATATAGCTTATTTCGGCGAAATTTAATCAAAAGTAAAGAGTATGTTTGTGTGATCAACATACAAATTGATTTGCTTACTGTACCCTAATCCTCAATAGATATTAGTGTAAGCATTCCAGCGACACGTGTCACCGGGCGCGCGGAGGATTTGAAGGAAATTACAGCCGTTCAGTGGATGTTAAATAAATGTTGTTATTTGGGCGGCTGTTGGACGCGTTGTTTGATTGCGTGGCAATGTATTATGTATGTACTGTATTGGGGAATCGTGGCATTAAAAAGTTTTTCTTACATTCAGTTTTTTGGTACACACATGTACGTAGAAGTAGGCAGATATTATTTATTAAGGTATTCCTGTTCGTCGCCCTCAGTTACCTAGTTAGCGATACTGAATGTTGAGTCGGGGTCATGGGTTCGATTCACCACGATTGTTGGTGTCTAGGTTTAGAAATATCTACGTATGGAAAAATATGTTTAGCTATCTTTGTATGTAGTTTGTCTGATTCTCTTAAAGTAGGTTTTACCTAAATTATGATCCCTTGTGTGTGACTTGTCCCCTGATATAATTGTTATCACTTATCACTTACCATAATTCTAAAATTCAGCAATGGCATCAGTGCTGTTTAACAGCAGGTCCTAAGCTCGCACCTCCTAAGCCTCCTGAGCCAGCACCTTCTAAGCTCGTATGTGTAAATTCATTTACTACTATCTATACAAACATTGTAACATTCTCTACTTTAATATTTATTTTATTCACAAAAAAATAGGGTTAGTTCCGTTACCAGATACTTATAGATATAATGTTAACCGCGTGCGTGCGCTCGGGGTAAGTTGAACCCCCGAACAATTTATTTGGACAATCTTGTTCATTAACAAAAAGCGTTCCCTTGTTACGAGCATTCATTTTGCTTTAGTGTCTTGTAATTGACGGGCGATGACGTATCAATAGTAATGACGCGGTGGCAGTAAGAAAATATGCGCTGTACTAATATCAAATGTATTAAAAAGTTTACATACATTTCTATTAATTGTCCATAAATACATCGTGTGTCTTGCCTAATATTTAAAAACGTATTTTTGTGACAACTGCTGACACGGTTACCTATATAATCTCCACATCGGCAAAGCCCATGTTACGTACATATAATTATACGCACATAGCTTCACTTCAAGTTCCTTACCCGGTAAGCAGTGAGCACGTAGTGTCAAATATCTGTATTCTTCTGCCGTGCTTCTACCACATTCGTCACTCTCATCATACACGGGAAGCATATGTTATAGGGACTTAAACAATTTTATGCATGTACGAGTAGGTACACAGAACACATATTCGTGCTCCTTACACAACATCGCTGGCTTTTAAAGTTTACCCGCCATTTTGGACAGATCGACGACTGACAAATAAGTCATGTTTACTTATTATTCTAGGTGAACTTTACGTTAAAATATACTTAAAGATGTACGAATAATAATCAGCAATTAGTAATAATATGTAGTAACTGGACAAGTTGGCAAGATAAATAAGTCAGGATACTGTTTGACGTTAGCTCTTGTTATTCCATAAGGAGAATTTATCACAAACATTATGCTTTATTGCGCATCACAGTAATCGGCCGAGACGACGCCACCCGCAAACTACTCGTATAAATAAAGCGACAAAATTTATCGGCAGTCATTGCTTCTCTTTACCTATCACAGCAGGACGGTTATGGGCCAAAGTTGAGAAGCCAAGACGTGCAAAACACAAATATGATGGCACACATGAAATAATAAATAATCCACCCTTACAACATGTACATAAGGACGAAAATGAAATAACGGATAAGATGGATGGGAGCAAAGATAAAATGGTAGAGAAATAATGTGTGCCATTTATAACGTATTGTGTTTTGATTGCGCCCGTCAGTTGGCAGTATAGTTGTAGCCGATGGATGACGCTTGTACGAGAATAGGAAATGGTTATGTCTTGAAATTCGAAGTGAAGTTTGAGGATCCAAATAGCTGGATGTTATCGCTCGCTCCGTTACCTCAGTTTATTGTTTTCGAGCTTTCGATGCGTGAAATCCGTGTGTTACGGAGAAGCCAAATCTCCGAATGTAGAATGCCGAAAGCTGAAAGAATTTCTGCAGCATTATACATATATTCAGTTGGCGACGTTGTCATCAGAATAATAAAATTGAAGTTCTAAACTATCCAACTTTTATATCGTGTGAATTATTCCAAAGGAAATGTGCGAGATTTTCAAAAATCTATTTCATGAATCCACTATGAACACCTAACTTTATCCTATTTGCCTTCAAAATGCTTTTCAGGAACCCTTTATGTTCATTTAATAAACTTGTTCAGTAATGTCTACTGTTTCGTTGATCGAGACTACTGATTTTAAGGTTCTGGATTCTAATCTTAGGCCGAATATTTTTAAGTTCTTCTAGCTTTAAATTTCTAGTAGTGGTCTATTGCTAAGATTTGGACCCGGTATATGGCAATAGGCTCACCCGCTATTGCATAATGGAACACGTACCTAATGAAACGTCAGAATGTTCTACACTCCTCTGCCTACTTGTTTGGGAATTACAGGCGTGTTGTTACGTATATTTGGTCACGTATAAAAGAATTATCAAGACACCAAAACAAAAAGATACCAAAATCGACAATCTCCATTGCGCTATAAATATGAGTAAATAACGTGACTTTGACAGCAATAAAATTTAAAAAAGCCGCTAACAAAGCGTCCAATAAACGAAACGTCACATTATCGGCCCTCTTATTTGAAATCCGATTCAATTCGTGATATCGGTTGAAATTTGGCAACGGTCTATAGAAATAGACCCCTCGAACTCGAAGCAAGTATCATTTTAGATCAAACACGTGATAATGGCTATAAGAACACCCCTATTATTTGATACAATAAAAGTGAAGTGTCGACATATTCCGCATTCTACTGCAAAACGGCTGCAAGGACGATTGACCAAACTGACATAGTACACGCATACGATCCTGATCTTATTGCTGAAAGTGTTTAGGATGATTTTTCTGTAGCACTATGAGAGATTTATGAGGCATTTTAGGGTAACAGCGAGGAAGAGTGTGTTGCTGTCACTATAGGTCGGTAGGCTGGCAGATACGGACTAATGGTGATTGAGAAAAATATTGCTCCCGCACCGGCCCAAATGATTCGTGGTTATATCTTCATGAATATTGAAGATATGTCTGCGATATTTTTATTTGATTGCACTTTTAGTGATCCACAATGCCTTCCGTTAATGGAACTCGTGAAATACAAGTATGTGACTGTATATAGTATCTCATCAGGAGAAGTAAATTTAATATCCTGTATAAACAAACCTAAAATAAAATACCCTTATGTGACAGTGTACGTATCTACCCACAGACTATTAATTAAAAAATATTAATTAAGGAATGCATTGTCGTCAGAAAATCGTTAAAATTTTTCATACAAAATTCGATTCTCTGGAAGAAATTGTTAAATT
This sequence comes from Parelbella macleannani, assembly GCA_018245755.1. Classification (NCBI taxonomy): domain Eukaryota; kingdom Metazoa; phylum Arthropoda; class Insecta; order Lepidoptera; family Hesperiidae; genus Parelbella; species Parelbella macleannani. Next base: position 2,665 of record DWEE01000144.1, on the reverse strand, counting down.
GAGCTGAAAGGCCGCGTATTGAATGCTACTGTTTTGTTTTTTGTAATGTACGTAAATATAATTATTATATTTTGTCGCCGTATATTAGTGTGCAATAAACTATTATATTATATTGTGAACAAAATAATAACACTGATCTGAACTGAACTTAGTAAACTTCTTTGTTCTACTTATTTTCCAAGTACACAATTTATTTACACACAACATATGTACATCCGTGTATAGATATGGAACACGAACATTAATCGTCGAAGATTACCCTCGCAGCAAGAATGATATTAATATTCAGTCAACTAGCTAAAACGAAAGGGGTGAATATATTTGGTCGCGTCGAAACCAGCTACCCGTGAACAAACTCGTAATTAATACCGCGGATTATGTTTAGAAATTATTCACGAAATAAATGTTTCGTTGTGACACACATGGAGACAAAATAACCTGTATAATATACTTCCTAATATGTAATATTAAAAATGTTTTAATAATAGTTCCATTTAGCTATCAGCGTTTTATAAGTCCACTGCTGGACATACACCTGGCTTATATCGCGCCACGTATCCTTGAGCCAAATGGATCTATTAGGAGGACGGTAACTATCATGTACCTACTTAGTATTAATTAATAATTAACAAACATAAATTATTCTGGATGTTAATTATTCTGGTTCTTGTTATGTACATATAGTGTCAATAGAAATTTTCCCTTATCTTCAACAGAACAGAACCTTATCCAATTTCCTATGATTACAACAGACATATTTAATGCAACAATTTAGAAAATTTTTCTGACCCTTTCGTAGTTTCGATCCCATTGTAAACAAAATCCTCTAACTGAACAAAAGTTTCACTTCGTATTAATCGTCCCCAAATTAGTATCTTTTTTCTAATTCCCATTCGAAATTCGAGGTATCACTTCCATCTGAATCTGTCGTCGGCAAACACTGCCATATGTGTGGACGCGTGTAGAAGAGTGAGGTGTGGACCAGATGAAGAGTTAATAATCTATTAGACAGTTTCTGATATGGTATTATTAGCAGTATGTTTGTATATAGTCGTTAACGGTACCTTTTACACACGGCTCGTTTACATTTAGTCACACCAATAAGATTTGAGTGCGCCGTTGGTTTAGTGGTTGCAACCTGCCTGTTAAGCAAGAGGTCCCGGGTTCGATATTATGTTCAAATCTGAATAGGTAAAAGAACTAATATTTAAAGTGTAACTTTATTCAGTCACATCTAAATATATTAATTATAAGAGATCTATTTAATAAGCTAAGGTAAGAAATATATCATAAGATATGATCCTCGTAAGATAAGACAATAATTAAAAGAAATAGGCATTCTTTGTCGAAATTCTTATTGTCATTACTATTATTTTCAACTATTTATATCCTTAATAATCCACACACTCAACTAAAATGTTCCTTGGCACAATATCAAAGAACATATATCACGCGTCTATACAAAATGTTCTTATCTCTCTGGCTGCACCTAACACCAAATAGGGGTGAATATATTACGGATTCCAATTTGAAAATGTCAGCCCTAATATCTGGCGAGCTTTCGACAATCGAATAGGCATAATGGAATTATAGTCTGATTATTTCCTATTAGTTATATGATAAACAATTGGACAGCGAATTTGGTTTTTGGTGTCTGATTCAATTACGTATCGGACACGCTCCCCCGGTTTGTCATTTCATTTATTTGGGTGTTCTGATAAGCATCATGTTACGTATCCTTAAAGGCCAACCTAACATCATGCCTGTAATCCTTGAAGGAGTAAGCAGAGGAATAATGCACTCTCACGTTTCGCCAGTTACGTTTTATATCTTAGGAAACAAGTGATGGGTCGCTTGCTATACGCCGGGCACGGATCTAGACTACGAGCCACTGCAAGAAGATTCTGCTAGAAAATCTAAATTAGAAATTATAAGTTAGAAAATCTAATACGCCATTTGGGGTAGGGGTATAAGTTAAAAAATCTAATATCCCAGATATCAAATTAACCATTCTTCTCGTTGCTGCTCGACAATTTTATCGCATTTTGTTCAATCGCAGCAAGGTGTCACAATATGCGGGATGCAAATAACAATCAATGGTTAAAAACTTCAGCTCAGACTTAGGTACATATATTTCCCTGAAAGTGTAGGCAAAATGTAACAAGCATATTTCATATGGAATAGGGGATAAGCGAGACTTCGTGATACCACTGTTAATTTTCAAGTTAGAAAAACCTTAATATAAACCTACCTGGGGATCATAATCACTAGACCAACCAACCACTAGACCAACGCAACAATTATAAAACCTAAATTTTTATATGTTTACGGTTTTCGGAGAGACCCCTATGGTATATTAATATGACATGTTAGACTAACCATCCATTATAACAGCGACTGATAATATCCACAAATTGCTTCAAAACATCACATCCATCTTTCCGTTAATTACTATGACACGGTCTTCTAAGCATTTGTTATTTAAATCGTTAATTAATAACTATAACAGAGAATAAGTATAATGGCTATGAAAATAAATATGCATTTTATAACATAAATATTAAGTTTCATTATTTAATTTTTGTGTTATTTTTTTATTAACATAAAATTTTCGCACATAATGCGTTAATCAAGTACCTACTTATATTATTTTGATACATAAAAT
>DWEE01000143.1:0-21428 GCA_018245755.1 Parelbella macleannani | reverse complement strand
TAATTTGTAAAATTCATACTTACATATGGAATATCTCTCATGGGTGCCAACAAAACAATTAAAAGCTGCATTTTACTTCACATAAGCGTTAAGACAGTTAAAGCACAAATGGGCATTTTAAAAATATTGGAAAAAAACTATTTAAACTATACATCGTTACTTTTTAAATATCTCTCTACAGACAAGGAAAGAAATGTGTAACAAAAGAAAATTAAAAGTATATAAAAAGGAAATTAAACATACCAAAAAAAGCATACAAATACAAAATAAAATATCACATGAAAAAATTCTTTCCTTGAAAGTATTTCACTTTAATTAAATGTCAACCCATTTTTATTATTATATCCTGATGTCTTAGATCAAAGCTGTATTAAGTATAAATCGGAAGCCAGATTAGCACAAGAGTCAGACTTGTCATACATAGTGATTAATTTATTCAAAAAGTAAATTTAATGTTCAACTGTAAATGAACATTTTGTTAATCACAGATATAACAAGTTAATATTCGTTTATATATATTTCATTTAAAATGGACACATTTAAACAATCCTTAATGAGTTGTATAACCTTTAATACTGTGTGCTTGTCTGCAAATATATTTACTGTTCACTACTCTAATCAATAAAGGCTAATGCCTATTTAAAATGTAAAAAAGCCACTCTTTTTAAGAACTATGTACTCCCTATTTGTTGAAAATTGATTTAAGTTATATAATTTAATATGACATAGATATCATCCTATTGTTGTAATTCTGGTAAGTATTAATTAATTTAATTCTTAAGAAGCGTACATTAAATGATTTTCAATAAGTTTGTTTTCTCAAAGCTAATGTTTTATAATATTCATGGAATGAGATACGTAAACCTTTAATTCCAAGTGAGCATTGCAACCTATGGACATGTTTAATCCCGATTCTCAATAAAATTGAAGTTAAAGCGATAGATTCTGTTTAAATTATAAATCCATGCCGGCTCTTGTCCATACAATAAATTACAAGTCAAATTCTTATAGTTTAATTGATATCTGCTGTACTTCTAAACAATTACATTACATAAATTATTTTACCTCTGACACCTCTTCCTGGATAGACTTCATTCTCAAAAAAACGTTCTTTTTATGCGTAATTATGAGAGTTGTATTTCATGGTTTAACTACTACTGCTCGTGTCAACTGTAACATCATTATATAACGTACATGAAGATGTAAAATGTATTTGTGCTAAAAAGAATAAAAAACCTGTTACAAAATGTATGTTGGAGTTTAAAAAACCGCCGTCTTCATAATCCAGCTGCAAGGTTTTCAAATTAGTTTTTTTAAAATGAATATGGGATTCTGTGTATTTACCCTCCCTCATCGCATAGTCGAGGATCTCTTTCAGCTCTTGCCAGTCCACTTCGCCATCGGCGCCGGCCAAACGGTTGAAGAAATCTCGCACCGGGTCTGATGGTTCAGGTGCTACTGGGACTATTTCCTTCACCTGCAGAAAAATGTGATTTGATTTGCTGAGTTATTTAGATCCTTTAAATACAATTTCATACAAATATTATATACTATGTTGTTCTTACTCTGTTTGAATTTCAATAAGTTGTCTTTAAACATGATTTGATTCAAATGCACTAGTGTTACGTCAGACACACAGAAATTATTAAAAAAACCCAACTCACCCTCTCATCTATGTCGCCCATGCCAATATCTTGGTCATTTTCGCTGAAAAATAATGAGGCCTTGTTATTAATATTCGAATAGCGGTCTAGAGTCTGGGTTTTAACTGACATCATTGTATTCTGGTTGTGAAGGTGTGATATGTGTAGGAGTCTTAGGCGGATGTATTGACTTATCGCAGAGATTGAGATAAATAAAACAGGAAATAATGCCTATTATAATGTGTAGTGAACACTCCAAAACTTAGAAGATAGCATACAGGCACAGTTACAATAAGTCTCTGAATGAGTACTGGAGGAGTGTGGTGAAGTGTGGCCCAAGACTCATTAATCCATTTATCATCAGTCTAACTAATTACTCTTATGTTACAAATTATTATCTTATTTTACAAATCTATCTTAAATAGAAGAACTTTGACTGTAATATTCTTTACAATATTGATAAACATAACATTGATGCAGTGCAAAGAACGAAATTTTTATTTACATTAACACGAAATGCATGTTTATACATATACTAACGCCATGTTGTTGTCCTTTTCCGAGAACACTCGCAGAAGAAACTCGCCCTCCTCATCGGGCTCGAAGGTCGAGGGCACTATCACGTAGGAGCCCGGATCAAGCTTGAATCTGAATAGAGTAAAATATTTTATAAACATTAAAATTTTAACAGGGACGACGTATAGTAGCAGTCTAGAAATTTCTATTATAAAAACAATTCATGATAAAACTTATAATTTGTGTTTAAAATATTTTTAAATTATTTGAGTCGCATTTGGCTACTGTCTCACCTGATGGTAAAGGAGACGTCGCCTAGGAAAGTACTACCACATAATGCACCTAGAGAGTCGGCATAAGGGAGTGGATTTTAAATGAGCCATATTGGGAGCAGTGCGGAGTGACTGCGTCCGCAAGAGGTGGCGGGTGGCGGCGGGCGGTGCTGACCTGGCGCTGACCTCGCGCAGGTTGATGAAGGCGGGCGAGCGGCCCGCCGACGCGTTGTACTTGAAGAAGTTCACGTCCAGCGGCTTGGGCACGCGCCCGTACTCCGGCAGCCGGTACAGCGCGAACCCGATGGTCAGGCACTCCAACCCCTGGTGCCGCTGCGAGCGACGGTTCTTTTGCATCAGCGCCACGATTATCTACGGGGCATTCAATGAGGGGAATTTTGTTATTAATACTAAACTATGACTCGTCAATATCGTTTGAAACAAAAAAATTGATGGCATATAAAGCTTGTTCCATATAGTAATTTACTAACTGTGGTGTTAACAGCCGTTTTGTGGCAGGTATGGACTTATCTATTGAATTTAAATCAATAGGGTATGAATAATTTATCAATTAAAAAACTTAGAGAAATGTATTGCCCAGCAGAAAGGATTTTCAAAACTGTTTCAAAAGTAATAGTGTAACTTCTTACTTGATATGCTCCTCCTTGTATCTCAATTAAAAAACTTAGTTTATCTGCATATTGTAACCGTTTCAAAGGATAAAATTTGTGCAAACCCTGATTATGAGAAAAAGCAAAGCATATAGATGCTAAGCTTTCGCAGATAACATTTAGATATGTGGAACATAATTAATTCTCAGGTATAACAAGATCATCTACCCTCTCTTAAATATTTATCAAGTTAATGTGATAACTCACAGTACACTTATTTTCCTCATCACCCTCGTCCACATCCTTCAAGGTGACAGTGTACTGTGGATTCTTCCAGAAAGTTTCCAAGTAGTTCCTACAACCACCTGCTGTTACACCTGCAAAGGTAATATAAAAGATGCAGTTATTTATTTTATTCTACTATATCTGAGCTTGAAAATATGGTTAACACTGAGTAATTACCCCTTTAGTGAAACATTCATAATTTATTAAGTATGGGCACATCTGGTTTCACGATGGTTTCAGTTGGCTTATAGATGCTAATTTGCAGAGGTGTAAATGTCATGAAATCTGAGATCTTTATCAAACTATCTGTATGCCTATTACCCATATATGAAATATAAAGAGAGTCATTGACAGTGTCAGTATGAAATTATTTGTTAAATGTAAACTAAGGCTTATGTTACTTCAGGCCAATTCATACCTCGAACCCATTCTCCCTCAAAGACAGACATTTCCCACTTCTTTGTGCAACCTTCTGGACATTCTTCTGGATCCAATGAATCTGGGTTCAAGTTACAAATCTCCACCCTGAAATTAATTAAACAGATGTATGTAAATGTTGAAAAGATTACTTGGATCTTTCTAAAAACATGAGGCAAGATCTCCAGCTATGCTGTATTCGTTATATTGAATATTATTACATTTTAGTAATAATATTAGCGAAATCATAATGTAAGTAAAGAGAACGAGTGAATACATAGTTTTAAGGAAATGCAATATGTTTAGCATAAATTCTTCTTATTCAATTACCTTGGTTTTTACAAGCTCTGGTTTCTTTGAACAAACATAGTGAGGTACCAGAAGTAGGAATTTAAACCATAACACTTGATGAAGCAATCAGGGTCATATATATTCCCACCCATAGAACTTGTTTTGAGTACTTAAATACCTGTCAAAGTGATTGACGAAGTCCTTGAACGACATCCAGAATTCACCGTCGTCATCGAAAGTCAGCCCCAGTTCTTCCTTTTCGGATTCCGGGATAAAACGCCACTCAGGGGACCTTAAATATTACAATAAATGTGTTTATTTAAAGATAAAAATGACTATAACTATAAAAGAAAATATCAACAGAAAACATGCAAAGCTAGATGCGAGAGCAGTTATACATAATATATAACTATGCAATTCACTCTATTATCTATTAGTCTGCAATCTATGAGAGCCAAATGGCTATTCATATGTCAAGTAGTACCCAGACTTCCTCGTTGGTCGAGTGGTTGCAAACGCGACTGTCGATCGAAAGGTCCTATTGGAGGGTACTATTGGATTAGAGGGGTAAAGGGTACTATTGGATTTTTCTAATTTAGAATTTCTAGTAGTGACTCGCAGTCTAGATCTGAGCCCGGTGTATGGCAATAGGCTCACCACCTATTCCATGGGATGTAAACGTATTTGATAAAACGTGGGAGAGTACTACATTCTTCTGCCTACCGCCTCGGGCGATTACAGGCCTGATAGTACGTTTTTCAGTAGTATCCAATTTAAGTTGAGATAGGACAGATTGCATATTCATCATCAGCATGTCCTCATGTCCTCACAGAAAGAAACAGATTATATTTGTATGAAATTTACTTGTCATTATAATAATTATTACTATATAGCCTCACTTATCGCTCCATGGACCATTCCACTCGGCCTCATTTCCCCAGGGGTTGCGCAGTCGCAGTAGCGGGATCTTGCCGGCGCGCCCCGGGGTCTCTATGTCCACATACTTCACCCTGGTAACCGAGTAAGCATGGCCTCTTATCAGGCCAACTGGTGTTTCTGCTTCAAGGATGTTTGGGTCCGGCTGAATACAAACATTTATAAAGAGTTTAATTTTAAAAATTCGTTTTGTGGGACATTTTAGTCAGTAATAAATATAATTACATCTGAGAAATAACATCAGATCTTACTAGTATATTGACCATTTGCGTGTTCAGCAAAGATTGAATATAAAGAAGACTAGACAATGAGAAGACTATGAGAGATCTAGCTTACTTGGGGTCAGTCAATAAGAGAACTAGCACGCAATAATGTCGGTCAAAAATCTCACCTCGATACTGCATCCCATCAGCGAGTTTCTCTCGTAGGCCTTCAGCAGGATGGTGTAGAAGTTGGGCGGCAATTCGGCAATATCGTACATTTCCGTGACGCCTCCAGTGAAGTCCTCCATGGCCTCGCATGTTGAGCCGCCTTTCAGTGCCTCATAGGATCCATGCAATCTGTAATGTATCAAATATAGGATTATTATTATTTAGTACTAGCTGTCCCGGCAGAACTTGTTCTGCCCTATTTCTCTAAAACAAAGTTAAATAGATTGATTTTTTATGTTAATAGCCCGACAGATTTCGTTCTGTCAGAAGTTATTAGTGTGTCTCAGTCTAATAGAAATAAAACAACATTAAAGTTAAGTAACGTCTTATGTGATGATATATTTATTTGTAATGCTTTACGGTACACGATATTTTATGTTTGATCACTTGACGCGTAAGTAAATAAAAATTATTATAAAGCAAATTTGAGGGAAATCGTTATATTATTTTCAATTACAATTACACGCAACCTCTAATAAACTTGAAGGCATACCAAAGATAATTCTACCGCGCCTTTGTTTTGTTTTGATCGACGTCTTATGTTTTAGAGTCGGGACAGATACTTAGTTTAAGATTATCTGCAGCACATACAGTATTCCCTTCACTTATTATCGATAAGTTACAATAAAAACAGACAAAAGAATATAAAGTGAAGAGAAAACAATTTCAGACTCTTGGTGCTGATTTAATTGAAATTTATTTCTTTAAGGTATAACGATAACAGTACTTACTTAGCATAAGCCTTCTCCAACAAAGCACTCCAGAACTCATTTGTCTCCGAAGAGTGGAGGAACACGAGCTTGCCCCTGTACGTCGGCAGCCTGTCATCGATCACCACATCCACCCAACGACCATACTGCCAGAAACTGGAAATGTAAAATTATATATATTTATGACCGCCTCTTTGGTCGAGTTTTTGCATGCGCGACTGCCAATCGGGAGGTCCTGGGTTCAAATCCTGGGTCAGGTACTATTGAATTTTTCTAATTTAGAATGTCTAGTAGTGATTCGGTGTCTGGATCAGTGCCCGGTGTAAGGCAATAGGCTCACCGCCTATTTTATGGTACATAAACGTAACCGGTGAAACGTGGGAGTGTACTACACTCCTCTGCCTACCTCTTCGGGGATTACAGGCGCGATGTTACGTTTATTTGAAATACAATATACTATCGTCGTATCCGTCTATCGCACTCCTTGAAACTGTAATTTATGTATGTATATTGTATACATATGTAACAGCCACAGAAGCAGTAGTGTGTTTAAAGGGTGGGGTAAGTTAGGCTTTTATTTCAGTTGTAACTAGAAACAAACTTGTTATTACCTATTAAAGGTTGTTTCAGTTAAATATTTATAGTGTAGCAGTGCATACAGTACACGTCCTAGCTGCAAGGAGCTTTTGCTATTTTCTATAAATAGAAAAAATGTATACTCACCGGAAATGGAAAACGCCAGCATATTCTTCATCGAAGCTCTGATCATCTGGGACCACTTGGAAGAACAACCTATGAAAAAAAATTAATTATCCATAAAAAGTTGTTTAGTTCATTTTTAATAATGATAATTATTTGAATTATGAATTAGAAATATAAAATAAATGCAGCTGAAATTAAATACACATGCCTTAGGCACTCTTCATGTGTATGTATACTAATTATAATCTGAATAGTGATAAAAATAAATATACTATAATTGTTTAAATATTACTCGTATTCAAAATATAACTGTGTTAGTATTAAATAAGAATACGAATACTAACTATAGCAATATATGTGGTCCTGAAACAGGAAGCTGCGTGTTAGACATTTTTGTTACACGACGCCCGCTGATGATGACATGGTGCATAAATATTATTGCATATTATAAAACAAAAAGAGTCTGGGATGGCATTGGGCTTTCCATAAAGTATTACACCACCTTTTTATGCCCTATTTTTTTATTAAAACAACCAAGTACTTTGTACTCCTGGTCTTCCCTAAATAATACATGTGTAGTAATGTCGGTAATGTCTAGTCAAATGGTGTTTTAAGTAAATACTCCTTAGTAAGCCAAGGTCAAAGTTAATTTCCTGACAAGACGGGAGACTGACAGAATTATTGTTGATAATGCAACGTCGCTCATTGATAGAAAAATTATTAAATATGTTGCTAAAAAATTTTAGCTCTTATTTTGAAAGTCTCGAGTGTACCTTGGTAGAGTTTTCTGAAAAACTGCTTTTAGATATGAAAATATTTGTGAATCTTACTTTCTATGCAACGTCAAGTTAGCCACGGCGGCCAGGAGCCAGCAGTCCCCAAGCTCTCCCTGCTGCACATCAAAACGACTGTAACCTTCAACGAAGAGTTGCGGGTTGTCACTTATTTCCTGCAACGCGTTCAAATTACATATATTAGTCTTGTTATTACTGGTATTAAAGGTTTTTTTAGAAAACAGTTTGCTTACCCCTGGTCTCAGCCAGGTGATGGGCCGGTCCAATCGCTCCTTGTAGTATAGACTGCGGTCGACCGCGGGGAACTCCGGGTCCTCGAACAGCCTGCCATCAGCAAGACAACGCGATCGGATGTCCTTGAAGTCTTGATACGTCGCAGGGCCAAACCCGGATGGACGGGTCTCCCCAAGCTGTTGAAAAAGAAAAAATAATATATTAACAGTGGCAATGTACGAAGATATAGAATGTACATATGTATATAGAGTCATTCGGGGCAATTGCGCGCATTTTTGTCTTTCAGACCTGCCTGTGTTTTAAATATTAAGTCTAAAAAATAATATAATAATCATTGAATACAGCATCTATACATGAAAACAGAAAGGAATGCGTTTCCTTGCCCCTTATTGCGGGTAACCGTGCACACCGCTGTGGGGTAAGTAAACGCATTCTTTAGTATAACAGAAAAATAGTTAGAAAACATAATATTTTTTGTCAACATTTTTCTCTAAGTTCTTAAAGACTAGTTATTTATTATGAGGTGAATCTATCTAAATGTACGTTACTAAAGATTATGCACTTCTAATATAAAAGAAGTATTATCTATCCAGCTGTACAAATATAACGTTATGGCTTTTTCAGTTATGTTTATTTAAGTTTCAGTTAAGATAATAAAATTATTATATAACTTTTCATTCTCTCATAATGTATGTTAATATAAAATTATTTATTACCAACGTAATGGTATTAAGGATAAGCACAATTCAATTATTTTCACGGATAAAAAAAATTGATTTAACCTACTATTTTCCTTTTATATAATGCATCTATTGTACTTATGTATTTTCAGTGATGTTATTTAAAATTTTATCGAATTGAATTAGTTTTTCCTATTATAGCATGATTGCCTTATTGGTCTAATAGCTACAAGCGCGAGTGTTGAAAAGAGATCCCGATTTCGATCACTGGGTCGTATTATTGAATTGTATTCATTTAAAGTTCCCTGTGGACCATGGAACATGGAATGTAGATTTGTGCCCTGTGTGCCCTGTGCCATTATAGCTCTCCTCTTTATTATAAGGGAGATATAACGTACCTGACCGCAATAATAATAAATAGCTGACAGCATAAGTGGGAGTACTTTACTTCTCTTGCCATCCGTTCGGAGAATTACAGGCGTGTTCACACATTTTTTTCTTTTATGACATGGCTTAATTAAATCAAATTTTATTTTAATTTTTGTAATATTTATTAGACGCCTTTCAATGACAATGTTTTATGGTGTGTGTAAATTACGTAAACGGTAAAATGTTACAGAATCACGAACCCAGAATAATCGTTGTCCAGTGGGCATGAACATTTTACTTCCACTGTAAGCGGGGGGCAATTTCAGTTTGTTTTCTTTATTCTCAGCAACAGTTAAACACTTTTTTAACGACGATATATCATCATTTTTGGGATCAATAGCTTTGTAGGTATCATTATTCACAACAACTTTTGGCAACGGACATTCTTTTTCTAAAACATAATCAGTATGTTTAACAATGTTGCTCGTTTCATTGTTAGCGACTACAGGTTTTTTGCTAAATTCTGCTTCAACACTAAAAATGGGCATTGCATTTGTTTCAGAAACCTGCGTCGCCCAAAAAGGTTTGTACGAGCTATTCCTTCTGACTTTCGATTGCTGATATGTAAAATCTGATACTTTGGCTTTTCTAAAGTCTTCGAATAATCTAGAGAAAAATCCAGTGTTTTCTTTTGCGCTTTGATCTGGCTTTGTGGGTTGTTCATTAGTTTTTTTATGTTTCTGCCTCAAGATCCGACCAGATTTTGGAGACACGATCGAAACAGATTTTCTTTTCCATTTTTCTGCTGCACTTACAACTTTTGTAGATGCGTGAAAAGTTGCAACGTAACCAACATCTTCTTTCCTTAATTTTTGAAACTTCTCTTCTTTAATTTCTTTCGACATTTTTTACGTATACTTATGTTTGAATGTAAAAGAAGACTGATTTTAGTTCCGCCAACCTCATTAGGATAACAAAGAGTCCTTGAATTTCTAGCTCAAGGTTTGAAAATTAGCTTAAATCTCGTTATTGGTAAGTGATTACATATTATTTAACGTTAGCCTGCGCGTAAATACGTCTCACAAACGACACTGTCCCAGAAATAGGAAAGTACTGGTCCTTGAAAGTGTTAATATTAATTTTCACCGTTCACTCCAAAAGATTAACAAAAACTTGTATTTTTTTGTTATTTCTACCATTAATCTAAAACTGAATTACTATTGGCGCTATACAATGGAGCGTACAAAGTATAAATAGGTCCGAATTTCTAATAAAATTTAAATGCACAAACAAAAACTAATATGATGAACAATTTTAACAAAGGAAAAGCACAAAAATATCAACGTATTGACCATTCGCACATGAAATATTGACTGACTGTATGGTGGTTGATAACAATGCCTATTAAATGTGAACGCATATAGAAAACTACATATGAATATAGATTAAAGTACCGGAAACCCTTAGAGAATTAGCTTTACACAATAAAGCTCGTGTTTTATCATAAGCTAACGTTTACCTAATATCAGAGAGTACTCTATTCAATTAAATTAATAGGGTATTATTATATTACTCGCAATTAGTCATGGATACATTTGTAGACCTATAGAATTATAACCTTTTGTACGTACAAAATAATATGAGGGCTGAAAATGAAAGGAGGATAAACATTTGATTTAGATTTCATCTTTTTACTTTTTAGCAGATGTTATAATAAAACCACACGTTCCGTTATTTTCAAACTTGTAGCCTTACTTAAACGCAATATTCTATAATTTCATAGCTTATCGCTTATAACCGATGTAGCATCACATCAAATGCATATGAAACATAAGGGACCCAAGAGATTACCCTGTAGGACACCATGTCATTCACAGGCGTGGTTACATTTAACTACTCCATGTAGCTCTGTTCCACACATCGATGGTGACATAAAAACATAATTATCACCTGTGGTGTCGTTAGAAAGCAGCATGCTTTTAAGCTGATGTGGTTTTTAAGTTGCCTATGTAACAAGTAGTATATGTATATTTGTAAGTGTATATATTATTTTGTAAACAATATTTATATCAAATGGCTTTTTGGAATCTGAAGTAAATACATAATATCGGACTTAGCTGAGTGAAAACCATTTAGCTTTCAAAAGATTTTTACTATAATCCTGTTAATGGTGCTTTGCTGGTCACAGATGTTTCCTAGCAGTTCGAGGACGCCTGACGATTACTGCACTACGCTGTTCCAGTACGAACTGACAACGATAACAGGTGAGTGGCTAATCCGTATGCTAACTAACGTAACTTTTAATCGTCCTGGGCATTTCAAAAAGTAAAAAAATTAAACTAGTACCAATAGCTAAACCAACTCTTCGAAGTATGTAAATGTTCTTTAAAATTTGCTACTCCATCCGCTGTCACTTATCCAAGGACTTGTTGCGACCATCGTTGCTTATTTTCACAGAATGTATGCAGCACGTTGTACAAACATGTCAGATCTACAGCGCTTTTAATATTACATTGTTTGAGCATAACCATCATCAGCTTTTGCTAAACAGTCCTTAACAAGCTGAAGGATTAAATAAAACTTCCTTTACACGTCTGATTCATAGACACTACAATGAAACAGATAAGATATGCCTATCTATGATCATATCGTGTTTACATATATATTAAAATATTGACAGAGTATACTGTCACTGAAACGTCGTTCAATTTTCAGTGCAAGGTCTAAACATGGCACGGTTTGAAATGTGTTCGTTTAGCGTAACATTTTTTATCATGAATGCCGTCTTATGGCGTGGGTAAATAATACAACTTGCACAAGTCCATTGTTAAGTTTATCTACTACGATTAACACGTTTTTATACTTTAAGTTAATTGAATGTATCAACCTATTAAATAAGTGTACACTAAAGAATATAAAAATATTTTGAATCATTGGATATTTCAAGTTGTGGATTAATTATTCTCACGGAAATCCATCATATATTTAATTTACCATTGTTCACTGCAATATGAAATAATATATCGTTGATAATGACATTAAAAGTAACATCATACATGTAATTCTCGAAACTGTAGGCAGAGAAATACATTCCTCCTGTCTCCAGTTACGTTTTACGTTCCATGGAATAAATGGTGAGTCTATTGCCGTACACCGGGCATAGATCTAGACTCCGAGCCACTACTAGAAATTTCTATTGGAAAATCTTAGAGAATTCAATTGTACTTGACCTGAAATTGCCGAGGTAAATGGCTTAGTTCCAAATATTTTTGCAATTGTCCAAATTGTTATCGACATTAAACATACGATAAGGCTTATTACGATAAAGGCCGAATGATATAAGATAACTGTATTCAGTCATCAGTGTTAACGGAGCAAACAAATGAAGAAGTGCAAGTCGAGTAGGTATAAGCGAAAATATTACGGTTCATTGCGTAACTGATTCTGATCGATTTGCAAATTGTTTTTATACGTCATGTAAACATCAGCAAAGTACATTAAATTTCTATTTATCTTATCTTTATTTATAAAACCAACAAACAGAGTGAAAATACGTTACACTACTCTTGCGGTGTATTTGTGATTTTGATAATAGCTGTATGCATCTATATTCACGTGTAATCTTTTGGTCCAGCGCTTTCTTGCATTTTCTAATAGTGGAATGGGTTATAACTCAACTATTCATTGAGTAACCTATTTGATGTGGCACATATACTAAAATGACTAAGTGTTTTTAAACCTTCTTTGTAAAAACTAAAGGAATGTAAAGGTATAATCCAGTAATCCGTAGAGATTTTAAGATATTGTAATTATATCTATAATCTTGAATTTCAAATAGCTCCGCTGTAGGCTGTACGATATGATGCAATCATACACCGCCGCAAATCCACAAATATGTATTTTATATTTAAAAGCAAACAGATTCACATAATTTTAAAATATCCATCGTATAAAACCTTCTTAGTCAGACAAAAGAGAGCAAGATACAAAATGGTTAAATAGTGTAAGCAGTCGATAAAGCTAGAGAGCTTAAATGGAGGTCGTGAGGTGTCTAGACAACAAAGAGCGCCGAGGGAACGAGTGTCTAGACTAGGGGTAACACGGAACTACAAAATTAAATGATTTATATGAAAATGTGATTATGTCGTGGCAAGGGGATTTTGGAGAGGGCAGATCTCATGAATCTGTAGACATATTTGTGACATTACGAATACGACAATATATAATAGGAAACGACAGGAAAAGTATTAAAGACTCATTGGTAAAAATATGTGTTAGAAGGGCGTTAAATGCGAAAGAATACATGGTACAAAATAACACTAGATTAAAATTTCGATCTCGATTCTCATAGAGAGTGGCTGACGTAATACAACCGTGATAGAATACCAAATAAACTGATACACAGTTGATCTACCAATTGCTGGCACGCTATGAATGCGATCAATGCATACGATAATTCAATCGACAATGCGATTCTAATAAGTCATTAACCTTCTGGTGTTGAATTTATAGTTAGAATCACTGTTATAGATATATTATCATTGACGCTTTGTCATCATCATCAATATATTTCATCGTTCTACTGTCGGAGACATATCAATTATAATAATGAAGATTTTAACGCCATAATCTGTTACGCTGAATGAAAGCGGATTTATAAAGAAAATTTATCCAGAATTCATAAATTGTGTTCAGCGTCAAATAGCCTTTAATATTTTTCAGAACAAATTTAGATTACCTTTTTTCAGATTCTGTTCATTGTTATTGTATGATACCGTTATGGCTTCCTAATTTATAGTTATTCATCACCAATATTCATATAGACATAACTATAACATGTACCGTGGAGTGGAGACCGCGGCATGGCAAACGTAGCGTAGGACGCCCTCCAGCCAGGTGGAGTGACATATATGCAAAGTCGCTGGCAGTGGTTGGATGCGAAGAGCTGAAGATCGAGCTCAGTGGCGTGCCATTGGAGAGGCCTATGTCCAGCAGTGGACGGAAGTAGGCTGATGATGATGATGTACCAGGATTAAGCTAGGGCTCGAATACATTGCTGTTACTCATATTAGTGCAAGGCTCAATGCCTGTAATGTCAGATCATAGAATATAAAACTAAATCAATTAAGGATGAAATGGATTGTTAGAGTAGCTTATATATCTCTCTTACAAAATTCTCTATAGTTATAACATGGGTAACTAATAAAATGACAATTTCGTCTATCTAGTCTGCTGCTCTGATAGTTGGTGAACTTGACTCTTGAGCTAGATAGCATAGGTTCAATTTCCATCCAGGATTAATATTTATGTGTTAACTACAAATATTGTTTCCATGTGTGAGTGTAAAAAACATCAAATATCCACTGTCTGATTACCATAACACAGGTTCTGCCTAATTTGAGATTAGATGTCTGGAGATAAATTTATTTCTTAGTTTTTTTTATATAACCTTTAGTTCAATTAAACAATTAATACTACTCTTACAGGTGAACATCGTCCATCAGTATGGATGGCAATATCAGAAGCGGAGAGAATGAAAGATCAGGCCCCAGACCTCTATCAAAAGATATTGGATAAGCCCTTTGAGAAGGAGCTGGTTGATTTGGTAAAAACTGACTTGCCACGTACTTTCCCTGATAACATCTACTTCACAAAGGAGGCCAATCATCAGACACATCTTTTCAATGTCCTCATAGCTTATGCACACAACAATAGAGTAGTTGGCTATTGCCAGGGCCTCAATTATATAGCTGGTGAGTTTTTTTTTAATGCATGTGGTTTTCTTTTTAATTGCTAGTGAACACTAGTATTAATAGAATATTGAATTAGATGTACAATAGCAACACATGATTTAGTCAAACTTTGTTTTGTTCTATAATTTATTAGCACTTTGTTTTTATCATTAGATCTATTTATCCATAAGAGTTGTTAATCAAATTTGTTATACAGTGCTGTAAAAAAAATATTAAAAAAGAACAATTTGAACATTTTGTAACAATTAAATTTCTAGATTATGGTATAGGTTTTTACAAGTATATTTCTAAAACTCAGGTCTACTCCTGTTATCCACAAAAAGTGAAGAAACATCATTCTGGCTGTTAAAAGTGTTGGTGGAGAAAATACTCCCTGACTATTACACAAAGACAATGGACGGCCTGATTGTGGACATTGAGGTGTTATCAGAATTGGTAAAATCTAAAGCACCTGATGTACACCAACACGTGATAAACCTAGGTGAGGACAAATCTTTGACTACTGATATCAGTGATAAGAAGATTACTGATAATGTGATTGACTGAAATATTTACAATGTCTAATGTAATTATATTACACTGATTCACAATAATAAAATACTATGATATATAACGTAATATCACACCTGTAATCTCCAAAGAGGTTGCCAGAAGAGTGCAGTACTCTCCCCCGATTCATCAGGTACATCTGTTTCATAGGATAGATGTTGAATCTATTGTCACACACTAGGCACCGATCCAGACTCCAAGCCATTACTAGAAGTTCCAAATTAGAAAAATCCAATGGTACTTGACTCAGTATTTGAAACCAGGACCTCCCGATAGCCAATTGTGCTTGCAACCACTCATCCGAGAAGGCAGTTTATCCAGTTTTAGATAGACATTACTCTGTAAACATTATTATATGCAACCTCAAATAATGACGAAATCCTGCCTCATATTTGATAACATTGACTCACACAGCAAATATTGTGTAGTTTTGATGACATTGAGTCACATGTAAATTATTGCACTGCCATTTAATACAATCATAAACTGTATGATTCACACACACAAAATATATTGTGCTAAACCAGCTCAGAGGCTCTATTTTATAATGAAAACTGGTTGTGGGGTAAGCCAGCCTAAGTCAACTCCCTGTCATAAATGACGCCTCATTGAAATATCTCTGTAAATAACAGTGCAATAATAAGGCACTATACTTAGTGTCTTTGTGTCACATCATCATAGAGTTCATCATTTCACTCTTGGATACCAGTCTTTTCTGCATCAGGTCTGGATCTATTTTGCAAATATGATGCAATTTTTATTACAATATATCTAGATCTACAGTGAAACCATACTTACTGATTAGTCAGAATATATTGCTGTGATAACAATCACTTCATAATTCATGTCTAATCCTGCAACATTACACCAAATCCACATGACATTGTCCATAATAATGTTATGCAACCATTACTGACAATTGTATCAAAGCTAATAAAACAGCAATATTTAATGTTCCCTGGGGCATATACATGGTTACTTCTTGCCCTAAGCAGTACTGATATAAAACCCATTTTTACAATGAAGCAGTCAATGTTAAAAGAAAAATTTGTCTGAATTGAGAAGGTCCTCTGCTTTTGAAGTTGGGTATTAAAAAATTGTTGCTAGTTTACACTCATCCACTACAATCATCACATGAAAAAAAACCTTTTTCATATAATTGGCCATTGACCCATACATTGCTAACATGACAGATTATTGTCTAAAATTTCTTATTATGAAAGGAGACCTATGTCTAACAGTGAAACAATAAAATATACAGTTGTATTTGTCATTGCAGGGCTCCCATGGGCCGTTATAACAACAAAGTGGTTTGTCTGCCTGTTTGCTGAAGTGCTTCCCATAGAAACTGTACTGCGGATATGGGATTGTTTGTTCTACGAAGGATCAAAAATTTTGTTTAGAGTGTGTTTGACATTGATCAAAACGAACAGAGCGTCGATCATGGCCTGCAACGATTTCACCTCGCTGGCCGAGTGTTTCAAAGCGATTGTAAAGAATGCAAGTGCATTGCACTGCCATGAGTTCATGCAGGTGATTATAGTTTAATTAAAATATTTTGAAGCATCCCATTCAATTAATTTAATTAACTAGTTAATCAAAACTCACTTCAGTTACACTTCAATATTTGATGTAAATAAAATTTGAATTTGGTAGTCAAAGATGCCAGTGCTGCCATCTGCGCGACTGTGTTGCAATTTGATCAGTAACTTTGACATGGCGCCCAACAAAGAACGCTCGAGTGAGGTTTTAGCTCTCTAAATTAAATGTCATTTTATGCTATGGAGTGTAAGTATACAATATCATCAGTAAATAAATTTTGCATATTTTTTTCAGTCGATATTCAAAGTACCTGGGACTCTTTCCAACGCCACCATCCTGAAACTTAGAGCGCGCTTTGCAAAGCAACGCCAAGAGCAGCTACAGAAGGAACCACGATGAAGTGTGTCTTGTTCAGAGGAAACTCTCGATCTCAGTTTTTCAAAAGAATACCAAATCATAGCACACCAACTACTTAAACGTATTCCTTCGAAGATTATACCCCTTAACAAAATGTATGATCAACTTTCACTGTCTCAAAGTGTTACACAATTAAGTATAAAATTGATGTAATTTTTCAAATTTTATATACTTTGGAATCGAGCTATTTAAATTATTGTCAGTAAAGTAAGTAAATTATTGTCAGTAAACTTTGAAACATATTGTATTTAAAAATTTTCAACTTGTTTTGTGTACATATAAGTGGTAATGTTATGCTGGAATAATCTGTTTGTAAGTATTATTTATTCCAATGACATGGGCGAATGCTTCATTTATTGTGCTGTTTTTGCCAAACGATTAATAATGCTACCAAAATAAGAATATTACGTGATAAGTTGCAACCTTTCACATAATTATGCAAAAATATCAATTTTGGAAACAGTCCCATTAGTTTCCAAAATGACTGTTTTCAATATTTTGAATTTAAAAATACAATGTTACACTTCAAAGCAAAATTCACTGAGTTCTTAATGTATATCTCATTCTCATATTTTTTTTGTGATTTAGTAAAATCAGCTATGAGATGTCTACTTCCTAGATTTTAGTGAATTGGAATAATTAATGAAATAAATCATTAAACTAAATAATTCATTTTATGCCATATGATTTATGTAAAATATAATATTTGTGGTAAATTCTGTATTTATATACAATTTAATGTACAATAAATTGAAACTTCAATATCAATTATTCTACTTGTAATCAATTGTTTTACATGTTTTTACAAATAGAACAACAACCGAGAACCAATCAAAAATAATATGTAAAATTCTTAGCTGCATGGAATTTTTAAATATCCACAACTTTTCTAAGTTGGAGTGCAGGTAAGGACTCTGCTACTAAAGATGTACACGGCCATACATTTTATTTATGGATTATTGTTATTTAATTTTGCCCTAATCCTTCATAAAGTACACAGTTACATACTGGCAGCGCCATAATATTGTCATGAACAACTATAAGAATGTTTATTAATACTTAACTCGACATTATTGTTCTTATAGTACCAGGTTTCTTATGGTATAGTCAGAGGGCACACAGTGCCCAATATCTTGATCCTTACATACCTGACATGCTTCTATAGTTATATGAATATCTAATCTTACTTTGTAGCCTGGAAAATATATTGTAATGGCCATACATTCTAAGTATAGGCCCTATTTATTACAACACTTAGTTCAGCACAAAATAAATTAACAGGTTGTGTTAGGAACTTAATTTCCCAAAAATAAACCTATGACATGTTACATAATTTATAAACACTTTGTACAAATACCAACTAGTCTTTGTTTTTAGACAGCTTTTATAAAACATTTGTTTTTATGAATCCAAAGAAAGGATCGATTTACAGATATATTGTATATTATTGTAACATGACAAACTCGTACTTGACAATCTGCATGTTTGCACAATAAGTAATTTTATAAGATAAATAACAGTTTTCTTTTGCATATCATTAATTCTATTGTTATTTAGTATTATTATTATTTTGTTATCTTTGTTGTTTTATGAACAAAGTTTTTTAGATAACAGAGTATTGTGTGATTGTAAACATTGGTATTGTGTTTTCTCCTATTAATTAAGTTTTTAAAATTGTGAATGATTAGGATAGTTATAATGGTCTTTTCTGCTAATCTGCTTTCCTGCCACACTTATGGACGCCGGCAGAAGGGTGCGAGGGGGTGCACTTACAGCCCTCTATCATGGAAGAGAAAACATGAAAAAAGAATTAAGAAAAATTTAAACTGTTTAAACAAATGTACTCAATTATCTGCAAGATTTTATTTTTATAATAACTAATACATATATAATAATATACATTTAGTAGTACATATGGTATGTAAATGCACCTCTGAAAATACTCCTGGTGGCGCCCATGACCACACAAATGTTTGTTTGTACGTATTTTTTATTATGATGTTTTATAATAATAATAATTGTATAAAAATTTATCCAAGTATATACATAAGTTAATAGATGCTGATAATTGTTTAAAATCTATTTATCCCTCGCCGTTACGGTAGATACTTGTGAAAACTGTTAACATATAATATACATCTTTTTCAACCATACCGAAAATGGCGTTAGTAGGAAAACTTCTACACAGAAAATAGAGGATTTTTACAGTTCAATGAGCCCGAATTGAAAACTCTATAACTTGCAGATGTAAACTAGGCACCTCGCTATGATGACGTAATAGCGGGTCTGACGCTTCGAAGGCGAGAGCAATTGTTAGGTGAGGAGGGGGCGTGGAAGCACATTCCTCCGAACTGCAGTTTAATTTCCGGTCACAATCCCGTTCTTGTAACGATTTGTAATACGTATTGTCACTTTAAATTACATCACAGAAATATATGTATTTTTTATCTTAAATTTCATGTTAGGGAATATATTGTTAACATTGTAATAAAACCAATAGCATCATTAAAAGACCTTTCTCTATATAGATTTAGTACTTCAGAGTATATTAAATTTTATTATGGAACAATTAGTTTGAATATGAATTCATTTTATGTATTTTTTATATACTGGAATTTGTATTTATATAACTATTTTGTTTTTGTATTGTTAAACATAATATTCACTAGAGCAATTCAGAATACTACCACTATTTAAACTACTTTTAAAAGCGACAAAAACAGAAATCTGGCAATGGTTATATTAATTTTAAAATGTCAATTAAAAATAGTCCACAGTAATGATATGGTAACTCATTGTCAGTGTTATTTGTTTATGAAATCAAGTAATTTAATTTTTATAAGTGCAAGTCTTCATTGTGAATAAGTAAATAACTAGAAATTTATATTTAACTTTATTGGCTATTTTGACAATAAGCTCTATTATGAGAATGGACTACAGTTTATACTTTTTTTATAATGTGTAGACATTTTTTATATCTAGATTATTGAGTAAATTTAGAAAATAAATAATGAACATATGCAAAAAATATGTTAAAAATGCTACTTTGTTCATAAATATATTGCTTCGTATTTATTATAAAGGCTCCATGAAAAATTTTTTACTATATCGTCACATTAATTTCCTTACTGGGTAGGCAGAGAGCATGGATTATTCATTGTGTGACAATAGTTTTTATTACACTTAGGTTGTAAAACAGTAAATACAACAGGTTCTTTGCTTATTAAATGTTAATAAGCACTTATTTTGTGACTTGTCTCCAGCAGTGTTATATGTATAATGTGCAGCATTAAATACTTGTAAGATTCAGGTGATTGCATAGAGTATTGCCATAACATAAATAAATTTTTGAAGCACTACAGAATACAATATTGAGATGTTGATGACATGCTTTTATTTTTGAACTCCAAACCCTAACACCAATAAGCAATGCATTGCAACTTAAAATAAAAAAGTGTGCATTTTATAATGAAAATATTTAATTTAGTACATAAACTGTTGTTTAACTAACTTAAAATTGATAAATAACTGACTTTGTACATTCATTTGTATTTGAAAGATCAATATTACCAATAGAAGAGATTAACTTTAGTCATATTAAAAAAAGTAATATATCAGAAAGAAAAAAATGGATTTATTAAAAGTGACTGTTATGGGAGGCACACAGTTTTATTACTAAAATAGCCTAAATTATTTTACAATTTCTTTTAACATAACAAAACTATTAAACACTAGCTATTTATAATCATTAGTTAGTTATGACCCCTGTATGAAAAATTACAATTCTATCTCATGATTTTCCACTTTCAAGGACATCTTTTGCTTCATTAATTTTTGCTGCAAGAAGTGGGGAGCCCCCTTTGTCAGGATGATTAAGCAACATGATTCGCCTGTGAGCATCACGAATCTGCAATAGAAAACCTTAATATATTTCTTACCATCTCTTGAAATTTTAATATCAGAACAGATAATTTTTATGTCATATCAAGTATAAAATATTTGAAAAACATGCTAATGAATTTTCATAGTCCAACATAACATAAAATCACTCATATATTTTCCACAAATGTAGACAGAGGAGTGTGGTATTTCCATCAAGAACAGGTGATGAGCCCATTGCCACACACCTAGCAACCAATCCAGACTAAGCTACCACTAGAAACTTGAACTTAGAAATACCCAATACTGCCGGACCTTCAGACCTCACCTAGGGAGTTATGAACAACAGTAGCTAACAATGACTACTAATCAGCCAGCTTATTTTCCATTTTTCAAA
>DWEE01000142.1:0-21494 GCA_018245755.1 Parelbella macleannani | reverse complement strand
TAATGATGATAATAAAGATGATAATGACGTTGTTGGTAATTATGATGATGATGATGATTATGATGATGATGAAGATAAAGAAAAGAAAATAATTTAAGCAATGGATTTTGATTTAACCCCTAGACAAATGTCAAAAATAGGAAATAGAGTACCGCCCAAAAATGGAACTACTGCAGCATTGGCCGCTCGAAGCTATCGAGCTGTGTCTGCGTTGAAGTGTTTAAACTCATCGATCGCTCCAGTGGAACGTTATCCTTTTTATGTATTTAACCTAGCATATAGATGGACTATCTGATGATGAGTGGTTACTGTGGACTACGTACATTTGCAATACCCGAAAAGTGGCCAATGCGTTACAAGCTATGGAGGGCATCGCTCTTTTCCCCTTTCTTTACCAACCCCGGACCATAGTACTCCGGGAAAACTTAAAAGTAAACAAATTGAAAGCTTATTATTTAGAAGCCGAGCTTGCAGTCGTGATGGTGAACAGTTGCTCAATAATCGAACCCCAACTATGGAAATTCAGTTAACTGTCCTGTCACGACGCCGCTGTCCGAACCTCGAAAATGTTCAGCTTTTAGACATAATGACATAATCAGTGACTATAAAAACGTAGGCGTCCCGAAGGTTACATTACGACAAGATCGTGGGAGTTTCGGATAATGGGTTTGCATATTTGGTATGAAATTATAGTTAGACATTGCGTAATTATTACAATCATTTTATATCACAAAGAGAAATATGTCACAAAGTGCTTTAGTGGTTAGTGGAATCCGCCCGCTAAACCGGGGATCATGGGTTCCATTCTGAAGGCAAATATTTGCATGTGTAGTAAAAGTATTTATTCTGTGCCGTTTGCTATCAGATAGCCGTTCGTGTGTATTTACTATGATATATACTAATATATATTATGATTTCTTAGTTACCATATTTAAATATTTTGCTAGAATCACATAGGCTGTAAGGCTCACTTACCAACCCTACATCAATGATAGCCACATGTTATCCATAACACTTTAAGCGTCTACTTATTATTATCTAATCTTCGAAAATGTTCATAGCTCGATCTCTTTCCGTGTGCACCTTTGAAAAAGCCATAGCGTCTATTTTATTTGTAGAACTGCCACGATAAGTATGACAAAGTGCCATTCCGTCGTCCTCTCCAACGGCCACGTTTATCCGACTCACTTACATAACACTTAAGTGTTACGGTATTCCACTTAATGGTCATATACATCTTTCTACACCTTCTTATGAAAATTCGAACGTAAACAAAGATCTTAGCATTCGGAATCTTAAGAATTCTAGATATTTATTTGTTAATAATGTTGAACGACACAAAGTATGGAGCAAGTTTCACCCTGAAAATCCTGAAAAAAAATCGGAAGAGATTATAACAGGTCTCTCAATCCAAAGCAAGAGAGCAAGATATCCGAGGCAAGCTAGGAGAAAAGTCAGAGAATGCGAAAGTGTAGTCGTTTCCGGAAATGGCGTTAGGAACATCGAGGTGTTTGGGCCGATTGGAAATCGGCCCAGCTGTCTATTACCCCGTTGATGAAAGGTATACATGATGAAGTTTCCCACGTTAAAAAACACCATTGCAATAATAGCGTACGCTTTAATGTGTTCACAAGCGAATATTACACACGTTGTCACGTAACTGAAGCGGTTACCGTGGCATGCAATTTAGCTATTAGCTTTTTGATAGCGCGGCCATTGTGATGTTCGTGTCATCACTGTGTTAGGTTTTGCGAAACTTAAATATTGTAACACTACCATAGTTGTAGCTTATTGGAAATTAAAAGCATTTAAATATTAAACTACAAGAGGAGTTAAATAGTTGTATTTAATAAAATGCTAGTTTTTATATTTGAAAACCTAATAAGAGGTTTTGGTTTAATATGTTATAATTCGCTTTAAGAATAACTAGAACGCAAATACCTGATTGCAGTTTTTTTATATTATTTATTTATTATCTGATATTATGAAAAAAATTAAACATCACGCCTGTAATCCCCGAAGTGGTAGGCAGGGGTTGTAGTACACCCCACATTTTACCAGTTACGTTTAAGTCTCATGGAATGGACGGATAGCCTATTGCCATACATCGGGCACAGATCCAGGCTCCGAGTCACTACCAGAAATTCTTAATTAGAAAAATCCAACAGTATCCGACCCGGGATTTGAACGCAGGATCTCCCGATTGGCAGTTGCCCTTGCAACCGCTCGACCAACGAGGCAGTCAATATAAACTGTTAACATAATAATGAAATGTCTTAAAGCGTGTTCGTATTAATCAATTAAATAACTTACAGCAGCAAATCCTTATAAATAAAATCTTCAGTGGTATTCCTTTTGGGTGAGTTACATCTGGCAAATAAGAGAACGTTTTATAAACTTCGTTCTTAATTAATTCTTTTGTTAACTTCGTGGTAACCGTATATGTAATGCTAGATATTTTTTATTATTAGAAAAATAGTACGTATGGCATTTTCTTGCCTTAATGCAAAGTAACATAACGTCAACGGTTGTAAAGACTCACGAGATTTTACAACAACCCATAAATTAGTAAAATTGATTAATATATTGTAGGTGTTTCATTTCATTTTCTATAGAAACAAGATTATGTTCTTAAATAAGGTCACGTGCAAAGTAAGTTTACAAATAGAAGATAGGTATTCTATGCTTAGATGGCACCAATCTTAAAATTATCAAGAGCTAGAAGAGTTTTATACAAAGCAATGATCGGAAATATTAAGTATTTCGTCGTGGAATATCAAAACGAAGGTAATAAATCGCCGTCAGCGGCTAACGGGTACAGCAGCAGGCCAGGCCCGCGCTGAGTCAATCGCAATTTGTCCACCCACCGGTACTTATGTGCCCACGTTTCGCAATTGAGCTGATTGTTTAGTTGTTTCTGCTCGCCTTTAATCAACATAAATTATTCGTGTTTCCTTCAATTCAGCCATCTTTCCAGTTTATAGCAATGATAGAGTTTTACTTGAGAACTGTTTGATATAGACCGATTGAGCAATCCAGCCATATCATAACTGTGTAAGTTCATGAATATTAAAAATACTGCTGCACTTTTATAAGAATTTATGTTAAAGATAAATGTATATGGGTAGGTATGTAGATCTACAACATGGTAAAATCTTATATTAATTTATATATTCATTCATTGGCTTATTTATTCATTCACTCGTTCACATAGTCATTTAATCATTCATACAGTCTTTCAATAATTCATTCGTTAAGAAGTTAAGAAGAATCAATTCGGATAGAAATCAACGCCGAATTTTCATTGTGATTTCGTTGCTCTTTAATAAAATTTCACGATCAGTTACCTTCTGAATTATTCACAATTTCTTTGCGCAGTCACCACGATGTGGAATGTAAATGTTGTTTTGATTTAGTTATGAATGACGTCACGAGCGGCGAACGCAGCTGTCCGATGCACATTTTAATGTTATATTCATGCACCAACTAGGTGAAGTGGCGAATATTGAAGAACAGTTGTATAAATAAGTTACAAACATACACATTTTTTTTTATTTACGAGAACTTCATAAAATGTGAAACAGCCAATTAACCGACGGCCGTAAATATTTCGGTAATTCAAAATTTACAAAAAAATTTCGAAACGAAATAACTGCGAAAGTATTATTTGATGTTGCTAATTGATAGATATTTGAAATAATTCATGAGCATAAAATAATTAAGTGCTAACTATCTGGAGCCTACATTAGAATCTCCTAACGTACTCGTATATTCAGGAAAGGATACGGTCCTATCTACATCCATTCAATTTATTGCCGACTCCCACCGTATCGTTTCTATCGTCGCTTTTACAAATTACTCTGAAGTTATGGTTACATTGAAGAAAGATATGCAAAGAATTCTTTATAGTTAGGAAAGTGTGAATAAAATGTTTATAGGCGCTGTTGGTGAGTAACAGTAAGTGGCCTGTCCGGTTGTCTATTTACTAGGATTAGTATTAAATTTACATATAAGAAAATCATAATAATAACACATTTGTACATTTTCACTCACGGCCATCGGATCGTAAATAATCTCCAAGAGAAGCTATTTTATGGTGATAAATTAATTATTTATAATACCAGACGACTGATAAACTAAGTACATTCATACATATATAATATACATATAAATATAGACTCGTGTAAATATTCTTAACACCCAGCCACAAAACAAACACTTGCGCTCATCACACAAATATTTGTTCCTGGTGAGAAGCGAATCCACGACCGTCTAATCAATCATATTCACTAACCATTGGACCAAGGGGGCGGTCAAAAAGTACATATAACCTTAAAACGTTAGATAGCTGCAAAGATATTATATCTGTCCGTCGCTAACAAAATCTCGCATTAACTCCGTTGCGACAAATTTCTTGCGGAGATAACGGGTGTCTTAAGTGGGTAACCAGCTAACTATAATGTGCTCATGCCATTATTTATGCTAAACGAGATATTCATTTGCATAATGGTCTTTAAGCAAGCGCAACAATGGTCGCTTTTGCAGCGGGCCCAGGACTCGGCCGCGCACCATAAGTTTCACTTGATATTATGGGACTTGGCAAACTCGAAGGGTTTCGTATTAAATTACATAAATTGCCAATATTAAAATATCAATCTCAGATTGCATTAAGAAATAAAAAATACCTCTAGCTTTCGTGTCTAATTTAAAACTCTAATTACACAAATATTATGTTTATATGTATATCGTTTTATTTCAGTTGCTTTAGCTTCCATTTTTCTGCTTCAAATCGTCACATTATGCGAAATAAAATCTCCTGTTGAATCAGAATCGCCGATATTAGATTTTATTTATTTCTTACTTTCCCGGTATAAACATAACTGGTCAAACGTGAGAGTGTACTATATTCCTTTGCTTATCACATCGGGAATCACAAGCGTGATGTTACATTAGCTGTATCTTGGAATGTCCCTACTGTATGAGGAAAATAATGGAAACTTCCAGTATACAACTGTCGCGGTTGGTTAGCTTTGAATAGCCGAACTGTCCGCTGCTATTCTCTCCGTTTACAATGACTTTATCCAAACATTACTGGCGATACCGCCACAATACTAAACCTACGATTTTGGTTAGCTTGCTTTATTAAACACTTATATGTATTTTACGTGCGCCAGGTCTGTGAGGATAGACATATTTGACACTCCGTTCTCTCTGCCCGTGACACAAGGGGCCAGGTCAGATGGTGTAATAATAAAAACATTATTTACTTTTATATTTATTTTTGACCTTAAGTTATTTATAGATATTTGACAACACTGCTAACACTGATAATTTTCCTCTACTGTAACCGAATTCAATATTAACAATAAGGGGGATGAATTGAGAAGTTTTTTGATTTTCAACAAATGAAGTACAGTACAACAGTACATTGTTCAAAGCTTTCATAAAGAAAGTAGGTTAATACAAAAAGCAGAGCTAACAAATTTGATAGAATAAAAGAATATAATAGAGTCCACAGCGCACTTGATTAAAAAACGTCGAACGTATTTTATTGTACAGATAATTCTTTCATGTGGATGTAATTAAGATAATTCGAAAACGAAAAAAGGACTTATTTCAGTATAAATGTCTCGAACAAAGCTCATTTCTCCGAAACGAGGTCTATTAATTTTACTTGGAAATTTCATCGTCATAACAATAATTTCATTGTCTGGAGAACTACCGAATGGAACCGTTCCATTTACGTCAACATTCGTTGATACTGTCTATAAATTTCTGTATTTCTTTTATCTTAAATATATAACCCGTATTTCTTAAATAAACTTTGCTTTTTAAATATTGCCATATAATCTAAGACTAATTTGAACATATTAGCAATTAAACTGTTAGGTTTAAAAATATAAGAACCAAATATTTCAGATCTCAAATGACGTAAACAGAAGGTCACAATTCATTAATTCCTTTCGAGCATACGAAATTAACATTTGAAAAAGTATGAAGTTACGTAGGATGTTAATCGTATATGTAAGAATATATCATATACACAAACAATTAAAAAAATCAGGAAAAAGCGTCTCACTGTATTCTCTTGACTAGAACTATCTTTACAAATAAAGTGAATATGTTACGAGATGATTTAGTGATAATAATGACCCTAATATTATCGTAATAAATACCGATTGAAGTTTATACGATGAGCTTAGGGTTTTCTATTTTATCACGTAGGTACATCGGCGGAAGAGTCAAGTAATCTGATGATATTTGGAACAATTTCCTGCAAAGAGCTGACCAGCAATCCAGAATTCATTCGATATAAAACTAAGCATAACTTACTATTTCGGGCAATTGCTGAAACCAAAGAAACAAATGAACGTGTAGATATTTAAAATGACCTAATTAGGATAATGGTATATAGACATTGTTTTAAACCATTCCCTAACACAAAATAAGAATTAGGAATTATGTATGGTACACACTCATTTTAAATACAGTATAGATACTTCTATTTAAAATGTGATTAAAATCTTCAAAAACATACCATACCAGTAAAACCCTCTCTGTTTCAATAAAAAATAGTGCAAAAATTCTATTAATGTATTTATTTAATACCATTTTACTGATAATGTTCAGCAGAATTAACACCTTTTCAAGAGGACTCACTGCCGTGACCTCTTTGTTCGTGGTCACGCAACCTCACGGCTGGGTTCTTCGAAATATTAGAGATATTCAACTTAGTAGTAATTTTGTATAGCATTGATTTGTTACTATTATTACACCGCATGACGCGTCAGTTCGTGCGACCTCTATGGACATCTCAATCAAGCGGACACCGTGTTAAGATGTGTCAATAGGGCTGTCACTTTTTAAAAACAAAATATTGGGTAGTCAACATTTTCTTAGCAGATATAAATTTTCGTACGCACAAAACTTATTGGGAATATGTATATAATGCATGTCGAAAATTTCGGAAAATATATTCAGCTTTTAAAATTGTTAATCCTAGTGTATTACACTGAAAACAAATGTATTTATTAAATGCAAACTTCTCATAGGTATAATTCAATCTCGATATAAATACATGATATTATTAATAACCCTCTCCCAAATGGTTTGCTTTAATTATTATTAACCTCCTCGGCCTACCTCTTCGATGATTACTTTTTTTTTAGTTTATTATCAACATGTTTGCTAACCCTGTAAATCCGACGTTTCTACATGTATGATTGAGGGCACAAATGCAAAAGAACATCATTTGCGCATCGAATAACATTAACAACCTTACTCTTTAGCGCGACTCACACCGGCAACCTATAGATATGTTTACGCCGACTGAGAACTGCATTGTGATGTAACACACTGACCTTTGAAATCAGTTAAAAAGTTGTTAAAAATCAATTATATGTACCTACATCACTTGCATAGTATTGTGACATCATCTAATTTACATGCAGGGGATTTTAATTTTAGTTTTCTAAGACTAATTGTTCGTTTTGTTAATGTTGAATGTAATAATGAAAGTGATTTTTTTTTATTGAAAAAAAAAAAGGTAACATCACGTTTATAATCCCCGAAGGGATAGGCGGAGAAGTGTAATATATTCCCACGGTTCACTAGTTTCGTTTACGTCCCATAGAATAACATAGATGGTGAGCCTATTGCAATACACTTTTTTATTAAATTGCAATGGAAGTTAATGTTTTTAAATTACGGCAATGTATATGTGACTGCATCTGAATTTTTAACTCTCTTTCGGTTTAAGCTTGTAGGTAATTGTAATGACAGTCAATATTTTCAATTTCTATTAATTTTTAGTCTAAATTAGTGTACAGTTTTTAATGTTCAATAAATTTATTTCAATAATATGTTTGTTGATGTAGTAATTATTGACATTAATTGAGCAATTAGTGTTAGTTAACGAAAAAACAGATGGAAAATTTTACCCATCCCATTTTTATGGGATTTTTTTACCCACAGAATCTTCTGACTACTTCTGAGGGAATTGCAGATATGATGTTTTGATTTTTTTTAATACAGGCCTATATAATTTTAGAATTCTGACATGATAACCCGAGTAAGTTCGTTGCTCTCCATAAAGTAATCAAGATTCTAGTTTCCGCCACCACAGACTCCATAAATTTTACTAGTTAAGTCTACGTATTCAAGCAAAAAATATCCTCAGAATTATCTGACCATAGTTAATATTAATTATTATCACTAATAGTAATCGGATATAATAAAATAAGGTAAATGGTTTTAATTAAGCTTTTATTGGCAGTTAAATGACGTCGGCTAATGTATTTCTACAATTTGAACTACATAGATGTATACGTTCAATAAACTTCTTCAAGGCCAATGATTTACATTTTATTTATCACAGTTATTGGTGTCACAGACCTATTACGTGTACAATTATGTGACATAATATTCCAACTTAAGTTAAAAAAAAGCCCCAAAACTCAATCTCAATTTATCTTGATGTCATGATCTTGTTTTTGCATTTTCGCGTACATTTTAGTTGTAACACACATACATATTATAGGCATAGAGTTTACCGTAAGCATATAAACAATTTATTGCAGTAAATATACATAAAGATTCTATAATCAAAATAGATCCACCATATTTGGCTATTGTCAGCATGCAATTTTTGAAATGATTTTTATTAAATTCTACAATGTCAACTCATTTATTACTAATAAATTATACTAACTTAACTCATTTATTGCTAAATATTGCTAATAAATTCTCAACTATATTAGAAATATAAAATTAAGCACCAGAACATCAAAATAACCTAGATTAATATATTAACAATAACAATGTATGTACGTGTACATCTCGGTACACGTGTTGGTACATTAATTCTGCAACGGTGCAGCCTTGACGCTTAAAACAAAAAACAATATGGCGCACTTCCTATTCCCATAAGTCTACGCGCACCATGGAACAAAGGTGTCGCAGGTCCTTACAATCGGAATGTGCGGCATGTATGTACTTATAAAATTATCAATTAATATTCATATAACTACCACGAACAATCCGCGTTCGATGAATTGCATACGAATTCTCTATGGATTTGTGGTAGCTCATGCATTTTATAACATAGGCACATACGGTGAGGAACAATTCATAGTTAAAGCATGTGGCCGACCATACAGAGTGCGTCCACGACGTAAGTACCAACTTCATTAAACAAGTACGAAAAATAAGTACGTATAGTACCTGCTAGTGAACAACGAACGAATCTCTAGTAAAATTGGCTCAACAATAATTCGTATGGGATTTAATGGCTAATGTTGATAATAATGGTAGTTTGCGTGAAATATTGTAATTTTCATTTTCAGTTCAGCGTAAT
Organism: Parelbella macleannani; assembly: GCA_018245755.1. Taxonomy (NCBI): domain Eukaryota; kingdom Metazoa; phylum Arthropoda; class Insecta; order Lepidoptera; family Hesperiidae; genus Parelbella; species Parelbella macleannani. The sequence goes on along the minus strand of DWEE01000142.1, from coordinate 12,139 downwards.
GATGCACTTAACCTGGATAATGGTGACGTCATCTATCCATTAGACCAACGGTTCATAAAAATGAACGTCAGAGAGCATCTCAGAAACGGTCATCATGTAATAATGTGGCCTAGTTGCGTTGATTTGCTCAAATTGAACATACTTAAGTGGTATATTTGTTTGACCTACTAATATTGATGTCAGGATTGTCAATCGCTGAATTTTACGTGAAAGAACTCCTCATTTTCTGATGAGGTGCATATTTCTATCCCAAATATTAATATGTAATTATGAGACCAATATGACGATATACGCAAAGTGGCTGGCAGTGGTTGGATGCGAAGAGCTGAAGATCGAGCACAGTGGCGTGCCATTAGAGAGGCCTATGTCCAGCAGTGGACGGGAGTAGGCTGATGATGATGATAATGATGATGTACACACATATCAATATCTGATATTATGATAAACGTTTATGATCTGATAATCATAAATAACTCATTAAAAATTATCATGTCATGTCAATCCGTTACTTGACATTTGTAAAGACAGCAGAACTTAAGTGCATATGCGTTTATCGTTTTACGATATGTCTTTATTTACAACTGGTATTAAATCTACTTCCACAGCCGGCCGGCTAAGTTCCACAGATAGAGCTAATTACGCGGGCGATAAACAAGTCGCAGTCTGAACTTCCATGCTAATTAAGTCACCTGCTATCTCACCTGTCTGGGATAAGCTGCAATCCAAGGACTGTTCGGAACTGTAATGGAGACGCCTTGGGATTACGGATTATTCACTACAACGCGCATAGAGAATGGCCAAGTACTCCTGGACATCTGACGTCCTTAGGGGAATTGGTTTGTGGAGATTAGGGAACTGTCTCAAGCACTTTCCAAACATATGGCCAACTTCACACGTGTCCGGTTCGTGACATGAAAATTTAAAATACCGAAACATTGTACATACATAATATGTGTATTTCAGAATTACCCAAGAAATCTATTTCATTTCAATACATATTTAGGAATAATCCTGTCTGCCTGTTTATTAGGTTTTACGTCTAAATGGCTGTTTGTTTTTCGATTTTTATTTAATCTTATATCCATAAATTTATTATTAATAAAGTTGAATTTGTCCTAATAAGTTATTTAAATAGATATTTATTTGTAATAACTTGAATAATCTTAATAAAAAACAAATTTCATTAATATCGGATATATATTATCTATAATAGTAAAACTGTTCGTACATAAATAATAAAATAAACTTTATTAAAGTTTAATTAGTATCCGTTCCGCGCGACGTCCTTTCCAAGTTCGAAGATGAGCCCCTTGAGATTCCGAGCAAGAGTTAGGTCTCAGGGTCAAACTTAGAATAGATTTGCTTTTTGTTTTACAAAACTTGGAACTTTCAAATTAACTACTTATATATGTATCCATGACACCTGCTGGAAACTTTTCGGTCGTTTCTAAACTTATTTTATTCATGTAATTAGGGGTACACTTTTCCAATTACGTTTAAAGCATACACAAACTATCATCCAGTTTAGACGAAATCTAGTGAAGAGATTGACGATGAAATTTTTAAAGAAAAGGAAATAATATGATTACATAAATACATATCTAGGTACATAAATAGTGTATAGAATGTTGTCAATGAGGTGTAAAAGATTAATTTATATAACGATTCAATTGAGATTTGAATAACGCACTATTTATACAAAATCGGCCCCAAAACGACGGGTAGAATAGTGGACAATAAAGGTTAAACGTAATCTGATCGGCCCAACAATGCTCCGGGGAGCGGTAATGGCGGCAATGTTGCCACTTTTTGTTCTTTTGTACGTATTTTTACTGAAAATCCTCTTTAAATTAGCAACCACTGCCGTGTACTTAAGCTGGCGGACTCTCGTAAGTAATTATCTGATATTTGAAGATAAATTCTTTGTACTTGCAAGTGGAGAAGTATATTGACACTGAAACTGTTAAAAGTATCGATCGTACTTTGAATTTAAGTTCGTTTGAAGGTTTTGTTTAGGTTTTGGTTAAGAAATTTGAATATTTCACAAACATACTAAAGTCTACGGTACTAATAGCACTATTGAGAAGAGTTGGTTGATTTTGGCGTTACGGTTTCAAGCAAAATACTACTAATAACTATCAAAAGTAGTCTACAATTATTAAATTGCAGTTTATATTGACCAAGTTGTATTTCAATAAGTATTAACATTTTTCATTCGACTCTTTGACACGGGATTCCTAAGAGAATGAGGAGAGTTATAACACAATCGGTCACGCTAGCCAAGTGGTGGCGCCCCACTTCACACGCATTAGAAAACATATTGGAGAACTCGGAGCTGTGTATGATTGCTTACGATGTCTTTCTTTACCGTTTTGGTCAATTTTGATAAAGAAAGAGGCGCGCAGCGCACCAAATTCGAAACCACGAACATAGCAGAAGGTAACAGAGGGAGTGTGATATATGATGTCAAGCCAAGCTATGATTGCAAAATTATATTATGACAAGGTATGTATGTTAAATTTAGATAAGATAAATTAAACTTTGTTTCAGGAGCCCAAGTCAACCTCACCTGCCAGTGGTGCATCCTGCTCCAAAACAGACGACGCTTTTGCAACCAGCTGAACTAACGCTAACTTCGAAAGACTAAATACTCTGAAAACCCCCTATTAGTGCATGGAGGAGATGGCTCATTAGAATAAGCCTGTTTGCGTCAGTGGACTGTAAGGCTGATGATAATAATGATGATGATGGTAATGCAATGTTTGCAGTAAATTGTAGGACTACTCACCACTTTAGAAGCAGCTTCAATAATTGCATCGTGTTCACGGCGGTAGGTGATGAGCTAAAAATAAAAAAAAACACTATGTATCTAATAATTCAAAGGCAATTTTAAAGCAATACGCATATACATATTTAACCCAGAAGCATATTTAATGTGAATAGATACATCTGAGGAATGTACTCGTACGTTAGACAAACGAATTTGTTAGATCAAAATATTTAGGTATCACTGTTAACACATTTTCATTTCATTTTCTCCCTACAATTAAAACTATGAAATTCTTTAAGGATACTTATGAAAATTACTATGGAAGAGCTAGCAAATCGCGATAGGTACTTACGTGTGAGTCGGCAAGTGAAAATAGGCAATAAAAAGGATATTAGCCAATTTTTTCATACAATGCGTTGCGGTGAGTCACGGTAAAACTTAACTAGATGAGTAATTGTCCCCACAAGAGACAAACGTGGCAACACCGGCGTCGCCACTGACTCAGGTTCAATGACTAAGATCGTTCTTTTGATACTTTCACAAATCCACGATGGCGGTGAAATTTAATTTGTTAATTGTTCATTTTATCTATGTGACTTAGTATTTCCCAGGAAGAATTGTGGCAAACAAGGAATTATTGGGAATTTTAATAAACAATGAAAACAAAATAACCGTATTTTGATTCATATTATTACTCTCTTCAGATCGAAAGTACGTCCGTTGATAATACGGTCCGTGTATTAGATTTCGATATTTGCTATCATTACGGCTGGAAAGAGGGTCAGGTCAAGATTACATTTATTAGATGAACAAATACGACAAATTTAATAAAAGTACAAGAGGCAAAAGAAATGTGCGAAGACCGTAACCATTAAAAATTGCCAGTGTCTGCCTACCCATATAAGATATAGGCGTGATAATATGTAGAATGACAATTTCATAGTCTTGCGAAATAGAGTAATTTAATGAAATATGCCTACATAAATCTTGGTAAAACGGTAAGTTAAAAGGTAAAGGTAGCTAAATCAGAAATGAATTTATAAGGAAATGCAAACTTATTCTTGCAGTTGTTCAAACTACGAACATTTTATACTTTTGGAATGAATTATCAGTTGTCATGATTAAGAAATAGTTTCGTTCTCCTTTAGTTCCAACTTTACGCTTACTGCATTCGTTTTATATGTAATATAACTATATGCTTTGAATCCCGTTTAAATTGCCATCTTAAAGACAAAATCACACACAAATTTTCAAAATCATAATTAGTTTTATCAATAGTTTAATAAAGGGCGCCTACACACAATATGTAGTTACATATACACTACATGAAGCATTGATAATAAAGTATTTATTTATGTTATACTAACAAAGTACACTAGAAATACAACAAGGACTACATGATTTATTTTATATTACAGTCACTACAGCATAGTTATATAGTATATACAAAATATACATGGTATAACATATCTAATGATTTGGGATGACTATGTGCAAAAGGCTGCAGGCAAAACCTAGATGTTACAAGCCGAGGGTAGGGCACGATGGCGCTCATTACACGAGGCACGTGTTCAGCAGTGGATTGAGGTTGATGAAGATGACAAAAAAAATGAATGACTAACATAAGAAAATAGATAAATACATGAAATGTGAGGCTACAGTACCGGTGATTACATAAGTATCCACATATGCAACTGCAATATTTTATATCATGTGAATATACGTTGTGCAAGATATACGAGTGGGTGCAGGATCGGCAGTACGAAATCCAACGTTGATTCTATCCGCGGCGCACTGGACCGCAAACTGTGTTTTTTCAAACCGGATTCTCGTCCAATCGCTCCCGATATTGCTCCTTTTTATGATTCTGATCAACCCGCTCTTCGGAAACTAATTGAAGATAACAAGCTTGTTTTTTCACATTGCTACTTGTTCCTTTTCCCTCAACGATCGAGCTTCAGATATAGTTTTCTCAAGGTTTTTATAACTTTGTTGTAACGCTTTTTATAAAACGTTATTAATTAGTGATTGCTTAAAACGAAACGTTGCGACACACAAAATGGCGGGCTGTTTATACATTTGAATTAAATCAAACGAGTTACATTTTAACATCGAATAGAGTTTAACCTATATTGTTAATATAACAATGATCGATAACGGCCGCATATGATCGTTACCCTTCTATTAGAACATTTTAAACGATAAGTCCTACTGTATTTAATAAATATACTGAATTATTGTAGCAATATGTACGAGTATCTAATAAGTTACATTATAAACAAATAGCACTACGGGAACAAAATAATTGAACACAAAAAATCAATATCTTCAATATTAAGCAATATTTATTTTACCGCCATCCTGTTCAATAGTAGAAATACGTTTATGTAATTCCCGCGACCAATTGGTTGGTTTCGTGTTGGCAATAATTTCTCTATCTCTTATGTCATATACCACAGATTACGTAACGTAGGAAGTTATACCTACAAATATGATCGGAGCAACGATAATTTGAACCAGTTTCGCACACTTCCTCGTATGCCACGAGTAAAATAAAAAGACCGGTTGTGAAATACCAATATAAAGAGCCGATGAAATGATTTAAGTAATCTTCATAGCTTTTATGAAACATCAACAAATACAACAACCAGGTGGTCCATATGTGAACTGCTTCTATTACAAGTAAATTCTATTGTTAGCTTTATAGAAATAATTTACCAGACAGAAATATTTTTCCAAAATATTTTTTTCTAGCAACTATTATTTTGGAACCGTTATCTGTTTTTAAACATAATATTGTTACTATATTTCCTAAAGATGGGAAGAGGCAAAAGGTTTGTCCACCCGAATAATAAGGGATTGTATGTGATTTGAACGATTGTTCCTCTTGGAGAGTTATGACTTCGGCTGAAGGCATAATGGAAGGCAAAAATAATCACAAACAAAGACGGGGCATGCAGAAAAGTTTCGTTTTCCTCGTTTAAAAGTGAAAGGAGGAACGATACTGTCCTCGGAAGGATAAGAATTGGGACGTCGTTATCGGCCGTCCTTACCCGAAGCGTAATTTTTTTTATAATATATTACGTAGCTTGAAAAGGCAAGGGCTGTGCGTGTAAATTATATGGATTTCTATACCGTGTGCCTAAAACTAGGGACCAGATCTAGGTCATTTGTGTTGCTTAACGGGTTCTTTGTTATAATTTGGTGTAAGGACTATTTCTTTCCCTTACTCTGAGATTAACTTTGCCCGCAAGTTTACCTAATTGAAACGTGTGAAACATTTTTGGAGTCTATAAATTTAACCTCTGTCTGTTATTAGAGGTGGTTTCCCGGATCGGTTATCTCTAATTTTGTAAGGCGTGCTCAGAATGATCGACCCAAATGATCAATTTCCGTACATCAAACAGCGGTTTTAGATCTATATCGGATTCTATCTTGTAAGACTCTCTTAGCAGAGCCTATATTGACTAGAGTAAAAGACAGACACCACTTAATTACTGAGAAACAGTGAGTGTGATGGATGAATTTGTAGCAGATCGAAGAGACAGAGAGAAGATATTTACCTTGTTTAGATATAACTCTTATTGATGTGATATCATTCAATATAAGAGCTATTATTACATCCACTGCATAATTTGGTCTCAGTTATGTCATTGTATCATCCGAAGAACCGGAGCAGTCAGTTGACTCGACGACCCAAAATATGCTATAGTTGTATTTGTCCAATACGCCGGCGTCTTCAATCAATTTTGTGTCGTGTGCTCTTGAGCGTAGATACTTTTTCCTGTGCTATAAATAGGAAGCGATAATAAAAGAGAAGGTAATCCTTTATAGTGAATTCGTCACGATCAGAGCACGGCACGGCGACGGGTTCACGCGCGACCGCTGGAGCCGGGCTCTTCCAAAACCAATATGCTGTCTTCGTGCGTGAAATCTTGATCATCACTGTCCATAAAGTTATTTTAGCTCATTTCATACATTTCAAGGTAGAAACGCCACACAATGACACGGAGCCTTCAAAGTTTCTCAAGATATTGAAGTAAAAATAGGATAAAATTTATGAAGTGTTGTGCCTCCCATATTGAAAACAATTGGAACATAAATATTTTTATAGTAAGGTATGACTGCGAAAGTGACGCTGCTACTCGTATAACTATTTCTGTTAGATATAGGACATTTCTATAAAAGTCTCAACTTAGGATTCTTACACACAATGTGTTTCTTGTGTGGAGAAGTTCGATAAATGTACGCAGAGTGCAGACGCCACGTCAACGTGTCGCCTAAGAGCCACTTTCTCAACGCTTGTCAAGAGGCTCTTATTCATCTAGAGTTCATTTGCAATTAATGTAACGTTGTACTTATTTTTTATTGAGATTTAATATACTCGTATATACATAAGATAGCATCACGCCTGCATTGCCTCCAAACAATAGACAAAGGGAAGTAGTAACTCCCACGATTCACCAATAATGTTCCATATAAACCTAATATTATAATCCCCGGTATTTATTACTCGATTAGTTATTACACCTGATACATGAACGCTTGTAAAAGAAGACAAAGGCTCGTTAATATTTTGATTGAGATTGTTTATGTAATTTAAAAAATCATCGGCCGACATAAGAACAACAAATACCTCCATGTATTTACTTTGCCGGTTTAAAAGTTGGATGTTAAAAAAAAATTATATCTTTGCCGATCAATCAAAAATGAAGATAAGAAATCGTTGCGGGCGATTAACGAATTCTCTTTTTGAATTATTGCATCGATTCCAGAAGATTGATTGTTAAGAAAAAGATTAATCACATAACTGTACTAGAAATAGAGTCAATTTTATATAGGGATACTGGGTAAATAACGGGATAGATATCATAATTTTGAATAACGGTGCATTAGTAAATATGTGCATTTGCTACAAAGGGTTGAAGATTTAGCCAGCCACAACACGGGAATTTACATTTTAATTAACCGATAAGTATTCATTATTTGTGTAGTACAAAAACTGTCTATAGGATTAATAAATCCGCTCAACAAACATTTGTTATATCTGGTGGATTACATATAAAACAAAACGTAACATCACGCCTATAATCCCCGAAAGGGTAGGCAGATGAGTATAGTACACACCCACGTTTCACCAGTTACGTTTAAGTCCCATAGAATAGGTAGTGAGCCTATTGCCATATTGTACCTGGCACAATTCCAGACTCCGAGTCACTACTACAAATTCTAAATTAGAAAAATCCGATAGCACCCGACCCAGGATTTGAACCTAGGACTTCCCGATCGGCAGTCGCGCTATCAACTGCTCGACCAACGAGGCAGTCAACACAACACACTTAATAAATAGTACTTTATATCGAAAAATTTTTAAACAAAACCTATATAGCATTTCAAATTAATCATTTGATTCTCTAAAGCATTGCAAGTTTTATCCTCATTGCCCGACATGGGGTATCCTCAAGTACCTAGCCCAGGGGATTTTTTGTAAAGCGCGTCACAGGTCAACCTACTCTGAAGCTTAGCTGCAGACAAATAGCCTAATCCACCAGCGTGAAATATGATGCTGAGGTAAAAATGTGACTGTGGTATATTTAAGAGTTAAATAAAAATTATTAGGAAATATACTGAAGTGAAGTAGAAATCCTTTAAAAGAATAGTCTAGTAGTTTTGTGGCTGTGACGTCTTTCTGTACATATATATGTATATATGTATGTATATATGTATGAAGCAGTGATCGACTAGTGGTTAAGAATTCAGGCTCTCGCTCCGAAGGTGCTGGGTTCAAATCCAAGGCGCGCACCTCTTAGCAAAAGTGCGTTTTAAGTTTAAATATCACTTGCTAACGGTGAAGGAAAACATCGTGAGGAAACCTGCGCACTTTAGAATTTAAAGTAAAAAAATAATAATTCTGAGGTGTATCAAGTCTGCCAACGCGCACTTGGCCAGCGTGGCAGACTGCGGCCTTAACCCTTTCAATATGAGAGGAGACCCATATTCCAACAGTGGAATGACAAATAGGTCGATTAAAAACATTATTAAAATAAAATAAAAAAAATATGTCAATTTACATATAAAGCTACTTCATACAATGTTCGTTAAGCGAGTAGATCGAATGGACTTAAAATTTCAGCTACTCAAATAAATATCCTCCGATGAAGTAGTTTAAAATAAACGTAACATTGTAACGGAGTGTGCTACGATTTATTTGATGTCCGATCGCCCATTACCTGCGCGCCGCGATTTCCTGCGAACGGTCTTTAATGAATGCAACCAGTCACTATAATCTTTGGTGCAATATTTCGCGTTAAATCTTTAACCTGATAACGTTTGGTTCGAAGCTGATAATCAATCCGTAAATTATATCAAGGAACGGAACTGTCATAACGTAATATGTTTACTGTCTATAACTACTACCCGAAATATCTGCGAGATAATCTAAGATTAAATAATCCAATAGTACCCGATCCATGATTCGAACCCAGGCCCCCTTGATGAGCAGTTGGGCTTGCAACCACTCGATCAACGAGGCGGTCGCTTTAAAGGATTGTTTTTGCTTTTTGGAATCAAGTGTATTATAATTATGTGCTTAATCAGTGAAGTAATTACTGACTGCCTTATTTATAAAGTATGTAAATACCTATTAGAAATATTTAAAGTGACATCAAAACTTCTTCATGTCGTTAACATATTATTTTTTCCTGCCAATATTTCCGTAACAACGACCTCACTCTATTGCGTCACACCATTAATTTTATTTTATTAGGAAACTGTCAAAATTCTTAAGTTTCAATGAAAGAAAAATAGTTCGATGTATAATTAATCCGCTTCAAAGCTTACATCTAGTTTTGCTTATCAATTATAAACTTCACTTGAAGCCGCTTAATCGCCATAGTTTTCAACAAACATTAATGGAATAATAAATTGTGTATAAATATTGAACGCAGCTCAACTGCTCAAATTTAATTATGGCGTCGGGCTGTCAATAGTGTCTACTACTGGGTATTACCGAAACCTGTTACTTACCAAAGCTTTGCATAGTAATGCTTGGAATTCCGTGCACAAAAACAATTGAAAGATATAACAAGAACAACATCAAGAAGAAGATAACTGGAACTTGTGGAATTGTGATAACTTGGAATTATAAAGTTGATTATTATAACGAGTAAAAAAAATATTTTGTCATATTCTGTGACATTAAATTTATTCAGAACAAGAAAGATTCAATATTCATAAGATACATATATCAACTTAGTTTGTCTTCATATTTAGTATATTTTGAGTTAGTGTGAGCTGTTTTTAAGACAGTATAGGTTAGTCCATATACTTATTGAAAAGCTACATATAATGATAAATTAATATCGTGAGACATGGCCACAGACGGCCATCCAATCCCAAAGTAGGCAAAGGATGTGCAACAGTAAACAGAAGACTGATACACTAAATATATACATTATGTACTTATATCCATATGTACGTAAAGAGGTTATTATGTTTTTCATACAGACACATGACAAATACTAATTTCAGGTGTACTGTACTCTGAATAAGTTGGAATATTCCGTTTTACACTTTGAAAAAATCACTTGTAAGCGAATGGAAATAGTAAATTATTAAACACTTACGAAACTAATTAAGTATATCACTTGAATAGGAAAAAGTACATCGACATAAAAGGTCGTGTTGTCCACACCGACAAATGCATGGCCTAGTATTCTGAAATTACATTAAAGTAATAAAATTAAAATAAATTACTATCAATTGGCGATATACCAGTTGCGTTAGTTTTAAAATAATTTACAAATACCGTTGTTTCCTAATTAATTTCAAAATAATATCTAATATGTTTCATTCGAAATAAAATAGTACTTGTAACCTAACAGAGATAGATAATTTACAATTGGCGACAAATTTCGATAATATCAATAAATTGTAACGTCCCATTTGGCGCAACAACCACAATGACGGCTTAATGTGCGGTGTTCCGGGTTCTAGTCCGGATGAGCCGAGATATTTTATTCATCTCTTTGTTGTGGGTTGGAACTTTCGTGAATATATCTGTACCTACTTTGTGGCCAAAGTTTACAGGACACATTGATCATTAATTCATTCATCACCAGGCCCTTGCCATCGACTGTTGGACATAGGCTTCTCCAATAACACGCCACTGAATTCCATCATTAACATCTCGTTTCATATGACATCATCATCGTAATAAACCAGTTTCCGTGGACTGCTGGACGCGGGCATCTTCAATGGCACGCCACTGAGCTCGATCGCCAGTTCTTCGTTTTACACGCGACAGTGAATTGTAATGTGCAATTGTTAAAACGCTTAGTTTTGGAATTCTATTTTTCATAACTCTAAAACGCGAGTACCATTTCCGTTTCTAGGTCGAACGGTATTTCATTATGGAAGGTAACTGTAAGTAGTTAAGATGCAATAGTCGATTGGCTACTTTGTTATTGTAGAAGTGTCGGCCGAGATTCATTCCCAATCTTATCGCGGCCTGAGTTGTAACATAATTGATTCGATGTTAGTTTGCACAGGATGTGTTATTTCAACTGGAAAACACGCTGTAGCACGTATTTATTGTTGCCAAATCGCAACGCCCGGATATTTGGTGGACAGAGAACACCGAGACCCAAGTATGTCTTTCCATCGTATATTTACACATACGATTGTTAATCAACTTTTATTATAGTATGCTCGTCGGGCTGCAGGTTACCACATCTTTATACATAGCTTTTTGGAACTCGTACCACAAGCTTGCATAATATCTATGCAAGATTAAGAATTGAATATAATAAAACACTCAGATATGTACCTAATTACTACATGGGTATATATTCAAAATGTAAATGACTGTTCTGTATATAAATTTTATCCAAATTATTTCATAATATTGTACACTACTATTTTAACTTGAAATAATAAAGATTTCTAAAAGAATTCCAAACAAAAAGAAAATATTCCTCAACTCTACATCTCATATCTACGAGTACTGTACAGCAAGTAATTTTCGCTCTTACGTGTTGTTAATTTAGAAGTAACCAATCGGTGTAGATAGGGAGAATGTTTATCATTTAAACTGATTGCCCGCGCAGCCAAGGTTAGGCGGCAAGCGCGGCAAGGCATTGCGTAACCAACACGCCCCACGGCCAACATCTCACATTCGTTGGAAAGCAACTTTAATACATATTTCGAATTTATGATGATGAAACATTGTCTGAATTCTTCAATCAAAAGCTGCATGTTGGTCAATCGATTTGTGAAATCTGTGTTAGCAGTGAATTATATTATTGCTACAATAATTGTCACGCCAGGTCCATTTTGGGGTAGACAAAATTTACCTTATTTAGTCATGAA
>DWEE01000141.1:0-21499 GCA_018245755.1 Parelbella macleannani | reverse complement strand
ATGATATCTTTATATATAGAGATCTCGTAGTTAATGTATGTAAGTAAAACGTCACACGAGCCGATGTAATGATGTCACCCTGATGAAGATCTGCGACTCCCACGCTCCTCATGGCTCTGATAGTGTACGCTATTGACGAGAACCATCCAGTACATACCAAGGAACAACTCGCGATAGAAATATATATGTTTATCTGGTTTTAAGTTGACGATAATGATTATTGATGATGATGAAATAACAACGAAATAATGTTTTATGTTTTGCAAGGGTTGGGTTAAGGTGTTAAATTATGTACATATTTCACAATTAAATCCGCACAGTAGAAGTGCTAAGTGTCATGGTTGCAAATATTGACAAATACAACCAAATCTGGAATGTAATTAAGTTTGTTAATCTAAAACTTATCGAGCCAAGACCGAATCGTAAACCCTACGGTAACGATGTACTAAATGGAATGACGATGACGATATAAAAAAATAAAATTGATTACATGCAATATGTATTTAGAAAAAAGTTGCAGGAAACGGAAACGTACATACGTAAGCTTAACTTATAGAGGTTAAAAAAAAGGATCGAAAATATAATCATGTCATTACAGTACTAAATTCTAAAAATAAGAGTAATGTTGACATAAACATCCTTTATATTACGACTTGTTTGAAGATTCATAAATAAAGTCTCTTCTTGGAGACTAGTAAATACTAATGTCGTAATTACAATGGTGTGCAGATGAAGCAGACGATTTGAAGCGTGATGACTGGTACTCAGGAGCCTGATCGTGATGAAGACGGGATGTGCTTTCTTGATTTTCGAGTACAAATATACGCATATGGAAATGTCTCGATGCATATCGTAACTGCTAGTAACGTGTTGAATTTAAAAATTAAAAATTAGGTGTTTGCATAATTAATATAATATAGTTTTAGCATACGTATTTGTGATATTAAATCAGCTGATGTTCCCTTGGCTATTGTACATTAAAATAATTTTCTTACTAATAAAAAAAATATATTACACAATAAACTACGGAATAAAGCGTATTTGGTGCGCAAATTCCCATTATTGTAACATACAATAAAATCAATTTTGTTACTGGACGCGCGGCTAACAAATATCGCATACATATTTAATCGCTGAGCGGCAACCAATTTTATTATTTATCACGGTTTTAGGATTGTATGCGCTTTGAAACGATTTTCTATTAAATTACTAAATGCCTGCAAAATATAAATCGATTCAGATCCTCCAATCGATTTTTAAATATCGATTCTTAAATCGACTTATATTCTCAAATGGACACAATTATATTTCGATTGTTTTTCTAACAATAACATAATCGATACTATGTAATAAGTTATTTGTTTTTATAAGCAAAATTATTTGTAATAGAAATTATCTTAATAAAATTAAGGGTGGTTTAACAATTTAAAGTCGACATATCACATTTTTAAAGATTAATTAACCAACGGGGTGATGGACGGATTGGTTACGGTTACATTAATTTGTTGTCTTTTCTGTTTCCATGCTGCATTTCAATTTTAAAATTCAATCATGACGTGCCATTCGATATTTTACTTTTACCTATGATATTCTTGTGTAAAATTATTACCTAGCAGAGATTTCTAGACCTTATAAATTAATAATAAACATAATTGTCCTTAAATTTTCCCGGAATTTACGTAGAATTACATGTTTTATACGGCATCATGTTATTTTTTGTATTAATAAAACAATCGTTCGTGGGAAGAATGAATTCTCCGTAAGCTTAATAGTTTCAAGTGAACTGATATACATATTTCAAAGCTTCGTTTTCTTTGATATCATTATATTTTTCTCAAATATTAATTTGTTTTACATTTAAGCATTCCATAGCTTTTGTGATTTTTTTATACTGGATATCAAGATGCAGCGAGGTCTATGCGTTGATCAAAGAGTACCTTGGTATACAACACAAATATATTGGTATAAAACACACGTATATCTAGATATATAATACATACACATTGTCACGCCTGTTTCATATAGGTGTAGGCTTAGACAAAGGATTTCCACCAACTATGGCCCTAGCAAACTTTTTTTGCTTCATGACGGTATTATACATATGTATTTATTAAAGGCACTTTCGACCTAATTTTCTTCCAGAATGTTTCCGATTTGACCGAAGTACGCAGCTGCTTATGAAGCCTGCACTCCGCACTTGGCCAGCATGGCAGACTAAGGCTTTAACTTATATCATTTTGAGAAGAGATCCCTGTCCAATATTGGAATGATAAATGAGTTGATGATGATAATGATGATGATAACTTTATAGCCTTAGAACGTTGAATGCTAACACAAAGGAAAAAAAATATATGTTTTAACATAATAAACAGAAGGGTGCGTACGAAGTGACTAATTCCAGAAATAATCTCTACTTAAAATAGAAACATGATAAGTTATTATATCTAGCCGTGAACCATCCCTCCGCTCCCACCCCACCCCCTACCCCCAAGACATTCAGTATGTTTTTCAGACATGTCTGCAACCCGCGACTGAAATATATTATGTACACATACCAATAAAATTTACTTGGTTTTATCTAAGCATACTACATTTAATATTCTACATTTAATATTCTGTTTATGTGTAAATATATCATTACATAAGTAGAAATGTGTATATGTAAGTATATAATGTGGTTTATCAGCTATCTCCTTACCAAAGCAGGCTATGATCATTTTGGAATGAGGTGGACGTATGGCGAGATATCGCAAGATATTTATTATTACGTAATCACACCAGATCCTTGACAGGGTAGGCAAGGAGCATATTTTGCTTGTTGTAAACATTATGTAGGTATTTACATATCGTTTTAATTAATTATATCGAATCGCGTACAATCAGCTGTTAAAATATTTGAATATTTTTTTTGTTAATTCATTCTAATCTGTTATATAAGAATGTTATTTACGCAGATCACAAGAATTAATTCTAAGTTGGGTATTACGTAATACATTTTGTATACTAAGAAATAAATAAGACTATATTTCTGACGATTTGCTGTAATATTACCATTGATATAATTCGTTTTCGTTGAAAGGAATGTTAAATATTGTGCTACAAAAAGTAATATACTACGATATAGTTAGATTTTAATATTATGGCTGTTCGAGGCATAGCTCCGGCTTAGCACTTCCAAGGTTTCTGGGCAAAAGACGTTACTTTATAACTGATGAACCATGTTCTTACAAACTCTTGAATATGTATATTTTATAGTATGTGAAGAGTGCTCATTGTGTAATTACGCGAGTTATTTAATTATGTATAAAGATATTTGAAAATTTATTCTCTCTGTCTACCGAATAAAATGACCTGGTGTGATGATACAATAATATATAGTTAAAACAAATTAACAATGCGTCCAAATATCTCCTTCAAGGGATTTTACGTTGAAAGTGGTAATCAGACTGTTTAATTGTTATTAAAATTATTCCTTATTGTTGGACGGTACCTTGGAATTTAGGGCAAACGATTTTGTAACTTTCATATTTTTTAGTTTACCCCCACTTTTAGTAATGGTTTTGTTTTAACTTTAGATATTCTCGAAATACTCTCTGCGTGCTACTACAGCAGAAACAAAGAGATATTTCTTTTAAGCTATATCACTTCGCTCACTCAATACTGATAGTTGGCGGGAATAGTCGTAAATTGAACTTATTACAATGACATGAATGATTAAACATTCACTTAAATTTTGTGAGCAATGTTCGATGATATTTTTAAACAAATATATTATAAGTAAATAGTAACATATTATCCAATCTATCTTATAAGTAAACGAAATACGCATATATGTATGTACATAGATACATGCGCCAGTTTTATCCCATTACCAGCTAAACTCGCGGTTCGACTCTCGTGGATTTTTGGACGTGAAGTTTTCGAGCACCCTCCAACCACAGACGCGTCACGAACCGTCAACTATCAGACGGTAGGAAATTCGGTTGAAATACACCATAACTCTAACGGTTATGGGCAAGGGTGTGCCATAGTTAAGACTTTGAATTAAAAAATAAAGATATGTGTTTAAGCCATTTTAGAAAACTAAAATATAAGATACCTACTCCTATTTGAATGAGTATAGTTTCGTTTGTGCCTTATTATAAAATTGATTACAATAGACATAAAGAATAATGCCTTTAATTGTCTCTCGATGTACATTTTTTTTTATCTGTGTTGTAACTATTATGATTTAAATATTATTCATTAATTGTTTATGTCAGGCGGACATGACGGTTCCGAGGCCAGTAATGATACAATAAAAATAGATGATTACAAAAGAAAAACATTCGTTTATACCATTTTTAGTGATTTATATAGAATAATTACCTAACAAAGTACACAAGTACTTTGTTAAGTAATTAATACAATATAGTACATTGTAGTTAAAGGCAGACTATATATATAGTTCATTTAGAATAACATTGGTTATGATTTTC
Organism: Parelbella macleannani; assembly: GCA_018245755.1. Lineage (NCBI taxonomy): Eukaryota > Metazoa > Arthropoda > Insecta > Lepidoptera > Hesperiidae > Parelbella > Parelbella macleannani. The sequence continues at coordinate 17,021 of DWEE01000141.1, read as the reverse complement.
TAATTCGGAACCCTAACGATTAGGTATTTAGGACATGAAAGCTCGATGTTCAATGACCTCGGCGTGTTCGCGCCAACCTTGCGCGGGCTGTCGTCATGGCGGCCGAGTTCGAAATTCGAAGTTTTGAGACAATCGCCAATCAACGTTCTGAATATTTTCTTTTTTATTGCAATAAAGTAAATTATTATAGTATTTCTGATTGGATTAATTTTTCTTTTAAAAATATGAGCTATATATGTTTTTGAATAAATCTACAGTATTTCGTCGTGGCTAGTGCCACTATAGCCATTATGAAACGTTTCGTTAATTAAATAGGTATAACAAATATATTATGATTGTTATCATAACAAGTTATAGATAATGAAAATTGTTAAAAGGCATCGCATATTTTGAAGAGTTGCATGTTACGAATATCCGGTTTTAACCTGAATCGCAGGAAGTCTAGACACAGTTGAGTAAATTTGATTTTATCGGTATACTTACTTTTTATTTTGTTTAGAATCTTCTAACATTGTATTGGTCATCGTAGATTACCTATTACCCATGTAAATTTGCACCGTAGGTAGATACATACATATACATATGTACATTCGTATAACGGAAGAATATACGTATACTTTTATTTTAAAGTTAAATAAGTCGATTTTAATCAGTTTAAATTTACGGAATTGCTAGGTACCTAACCTATAATTTTAAAAAACTTCAATTTTTGTCTGCCTTTTGCAAATCAGATATTCTCTTTAATAACGTTATATTGTCTAGATCTCAAAGCGGAATGGAGTAGCGAAACAATGGCGTACCTAAGACAGACACTAGTTAGAATAGGTATTAGGTATAGGTACTTATTTACCTACATATTAGACAGCAGAATATTTTTCAGACACATTCATTTTTTATAACTTTCTAAACGTTGACACCAATATAATACATAAGTTCAGTATATAGATAAGTAGATATGGGTTAAAATATACTGCATCCAATCACTTAAATTTTAACTCACTGTCACTTTTGTAGATGATAATACCCACATATTCTTGCTTGCCAGCATGCTTCTAAATAACTATTTTCTTATAAATTTAATATAGGAAATGTCGCATAATATGTCCAATAACTAAGATTTATTCAAAGCCTGGCCGGCATGGAGATTAGAGAAAACGAATAAAATACAAGACACGTGTATTTTGTTTAACGAATTGTTTGATTGAAATACATTCATTTGGAGCGCATTGCAACGGTGTATTCCTCCTGTGAACGTCCCAGATCGCGGTCAGTACACGAACGGCAATGTTGTTTATGTTTTTCCAATGGCTGTAGCGTATTATAATACAGCTGATGACTGCAACGCCAATCAGGTTTAACATTCTTAACCTTTTTTCAACAGACTAAAAATTCTTGGATAAGGAGCTTTTCACAAAAACGGTGCCCATTGGAGTTTTTAACTGATAACCCAAAATAAATTTTTGGTGTATATTTACTAAGGCAGTAGTAATAAAGTAATAAAATTCGTGACAGAATGAGGAAAAATTGTGTCCCCCGACTTCATGCTGAAATACCAGGGTGTCGTGAAAGCAAGTAACAAGCAAGCACTCGGCGCTGGCAGATCGCCGTCTGACAGAGCCTGCCTAGGCACGTCTGAAGGCCGTGGCTGCCGCGACAGTCCGCAGCGTAGGCGGTACGAGGAGCCATTTTCTACGATTCCCAACCTGCATGCCCAGCATGGAGATTATAGCCAAAAACTCTCAGAAGAGGCTTATGTCCAGAGATAGATTTGATCAGGCTGTTCATGATGTATTTTTAATAATTATTGATAGGAATAACATCGTTAGTATAAAAAACTGACTCAACATATTTTAATAAAAAACACTACTTTTTATTAATATGAAACACTAGCTGATACTCGCGACTTCATCTGCGTTACTTATTATCGTAACAAAGTATTGTATATGCCGAAGAAATGACATCAAAAAGATCGAAAGGCAATTTAGACTTGCTTACAAAATTTCCACGTAAACATTGTTATTCGTTACACTGTTTGTGGCTAAAATATATAAATTAATTATCTGCGCTAGTAACGCGAGAGCAAGCGATATATGTATAGACTGTCACTGTACACGTCGGGCTTATAACAATCGTTGTGTTTTAAATTTAAAACCTTAATAACTTTACACTGAAAGAAAATATCGCAATATTTCTTTAGATAATGCCCAAGGGTATAAGAAATAAAAATTAGAAGACTTAAAACCGTTTCCGCGACGCGCGCCCAATGGCAGACTTCTATCGTTTGATTTGTACAGATGTTATATATCTACATTTACACAAGTGTATATAAAGTTGTAGTTATCAGCTGTCTGGTGACCATATCACAGATTGCCCACTTAGAGATCAGATGTCCCAAGACATTTAACAATATTTTATTATAGATACTATTACAAAAAAACACTCCTTATATTTTTTAAAACGCACAGTCTATCTAAAGCAACAGTATTAAAAAACCCTACAATCAATACAGAATGTTAAATTATCGCGTCCAGCAGCGCCACCTGTGGGTAAACGAGGTGCATGAAGCCGCATACTTTGCATGCACCTGGCGTGATGCAGAAACGGTTGAGCCGAAGGCGTGCGCCCTCAGTAAAAACACATCGATTAACTCTGTCACATTACGACGACGTTATTAGCTGAGTTATTTAGTATCCGTTTAATCTATTTTTGATAATTACGTTTAACTTTGAATTTAGTTCAAGTAATTTTTTAAACATCTTAAACTTTGTAATATTTTTATATATAGTTAATGCAATCTTTATATTATTTTAAATGTTGCTAGTGTGATATTTACGATCTTTCAATCATAGATTTTTTTTAAAATATAGATCATATAATGTTTTATATATAGATAATATAACAGTTTGTGATTATTTCCAAGTCTTCAAAACACTTTCAAACACCTAATATTCTTCTCGTTATCACTTTCCCTCTTCTCCTAGAAGCTGAATTTCTGTTTTTTATAACATGTCCATACAATGTTATATGTACCTATTACAATATTTACTTATAATACATATCGTTACACAAGTGATTTGGCATAAGATGCAATCAGCACATACGGCATTAATTTCATTACATGTTACCATATATCATTGTAAGTATGTATCATCATGCCAGTATTCCCCGAAGTGGGTAGGCAAAAAAGTATAGTATCGTAAGCATTCGCCAGTTACGTTTGGTTACCACCTCCCAGCATGGTATATGTGGTGGTTTAATCAAAAAACTCTTTTCCATCGCAAAACACTACATTTTTTCATTAACCGTTTCTCATTATCCTTAGTTTTTTTTTATTTAATTATTCCAAATATTCAAATAATCGTCCTCCAATCATAAATTAATTCTGTACAAATTACGCATTTTTTTAACGAACAAAGGAATAATTATAATTTAGTACAATCGTTAAATGTTGAAATTTATATCAAATCGATTCCAAATTTTCTATAATTTACAACCAGTCTCAGAAACATGTACCAGGTGAACGGTCACGCAATCTCTTCAAAATTATCAATTGCGATATTGACGGCGGGCACAGAACGGCCGCGATGCGTGCTACAGTTCACCAGCTGGCGGGATTGCGTTCACACGGGGTTCATTCCACCATCGCCACGGTACGTCACGGCGATTCGGGACAAGACTGGTGCATGCGGGAAAGAGAGAGTGCCATTGCAAGTGCACAGAATAACAGACGCTTTGTGTCATACAATACAAACGGGGCAGCCTCACGCGAACACCAACAATTCTCCAAAAAAGGTCCACACGAGACACGTCTTTAATAGCTCTTGACATTAACAAGCCTAGTTTTAATATAGCTATGGATTTACATTCAACTGCATACTAAATGAAATAACACGTCTAGAACAACCGAGCATAAAATTCCATCTAATCAGGGCAAACTGGATTTGGTTTCTCAAGTTTAGATATAAACGAGATCAAGATATCACGTGGACAGTAAAACGTGTAAGGTTGTTTTATTTAGTATAAAAATTTAATGTATTCCATAATATTATAATGTATTCTAATCACATGCGTTGCTTTTAAAGCGGTAAGCTAATAGCTTGTACAATGGTATAACGAGTTGTGTGTGATTATTTGAATTTGGAACGAAGTGAAGCATCTGTACAAATGAAGTGCGGTGCACAGGTGTGCGCGCAAGCAGGCATCAGCATCAGCTGTTGGTCGCGGCGCTCGTGCCGGTTGCTCGATTGTCGCGGCTGCGGGCGACTGGTGAACTAGTCTTTGTGGACGACCGCGCGCGGGCAGACGTGCGACCCCGCCGCCCGACGCGCCGCTTCTCCTCGCTCGCTCGTTGTTTCGTTTCCCGCGTACCGAATCCACGAATGTGTCAGTGTGTGCGTGTTTGTATATCGTGTTGTCACTGACTGACGGCCAGCGATCGAGCTCTTTGTCTAATTAGCAGGTAGGCAAATACTTCTAAACTTTTTTTTCTCTTCCGTCGGCCGCCAGTGACTTATGATCATTGCATAGGTACTATCTTAGTTATGATGTGATTTATGTAACATAATTAAAATTATGCACGCGTGTAATGTTATATATTTAATGAGGAATGTTCGGAATTTTTGAATTGATACGCTGGGTATTGAAAAGTTAGATTTAGGATTGGGGTGCTGGGGGTTTAAGAGAAACAAAGGTTATAATGTTCAAACGGCGCGTTAAAAAGAACCGAAACAGGTTTTCTGTAGAAAGGCATCTGGCACGTACTAATTGATATCACATCAGGCGCGCTGACGTTTGTAATTATGGAGCAGTCGCCCCGAAAATAACAATCTGTTGAAAAGCGTTCAAATGGCTTTTATCGTACTCCGATAGAGCTACTATGAGTTGTTTCGTTAGCAAAATTGATTGCTTTGATAACGTAGCACACTAGTAGGCGTTCGAACTTAGTACAAGAGATAGGAAAAGTGTATAACCCATATCTTCCATTGACCTTAGATAGTAATTCCTTTACAGGCATCACTTAATAATTCCATCATTCTATGAATCTTCTTTTTCTATCCCGAAATAAATATCTGTATTTGCTACCATCCATTTTGAAATAATTCAAAATCGGTTTCAAAGAGGGTATCGTGATTTAGTTCGCAGTTTTGAATTGACGCGAAATGAATGAACAGCTTCGTAATATACACGTATTATATAATACTTTTAAATGTTATTCACTTGCAATTAACCATTCATTGCAAATCTGCTTCTAGGCGTATTCATGATTTTTTGGGTCATTAAATTTTAATACAACAAGACGCAATAATTCAAGCTGTCTCAATCGTACACTTAATTTAGACAACACTGAAAGAGAGGATGAAAAATCATTATCGCCCAATATGATGATAAGAATGGGGTTCGAATAGAGAAAGGGAGTAGTTTCCATAATAGTAGGAATCTGGTGGGGGTGCTCCGTGACGCCCATGACGTAATCGTGCTGCGGTGCCATGGAATTGTCGATTCTATGTCTATGGAACTAAGGGTCAATGGTATACGAAATGCAATGATTAAAAACTTTCCTAACGCTTCAGACTAGTGTTTGGCATTCCTTTGATGTAACTCAGTCCAAACGTAATACTGATAAGGTTATTAAAAATATTACGCTACGCGAGCGAGCAACGGCAATGTTTTTCATTTAGCTATAGATTTCCTGCGAGTGGCTAGGTATTTGGAGCTATTATGAATACTGACATCACCACATTGTTCCAGTTTGAGTTACGATAATGTTCGTAATTGTTAAGTTGGATTACAGATTAATTGGGTATGTAGAATTGGAGATTATTTGGAAACAACATAATTTGTTTTGTTATGTTGGTAGTCCTGTAATGAAAAAATAATTTGAAAGAATCTTATCATAATAATATATATTCTAGAATAGGAGCATTTACATAGTATAATGGCTTGTAATTATGACTTTATAAAAATCGAAATCTTAAAAATTTATTTTTATTGCAACCATTTTTTATACCTCATTATAAATAATTATTCTCTAACACAGCTCACGAAATTGGACTTTACTGCTTGAGCCATAAAGATCATAAATTTAGAATTAACAGTCTTTCAATTTTTAATACTTGTTTAAAATACGATATAATTTTACCAAGAAAACTTTTGCGTTCTATAGCAAGTACGGTGTACGAACTATTTTTTTAATAGAACATTTTAGTTTATGAGTAGGCATTTTATAACAATGTTTTCAAATATTGTTTAAATTATATGGATCAAAAATAGAAGTCAAATGAACTTCTCATTTTTTAAATTATTCTACCTACTTTATGAATAGGAGATTTTTCAAATTCACTGTAATATCGTATCTATATTACACGCTATATATTAGCTTCACCTGTATGTTTGCTTATACAGGTTGTGTCGTGAACAGTGGTTCAAAGCAATGGAGTCGATACACCGTGTTCGTAACATGTACCGGGATATTAGTCATATTAAACAAAGGGTCTCAAAGAAAATCTTTTTTATATTTCGATTTAAACCTATTACTCCAATTTTGTCCAAGTGTCCGTAACTGTTCGCCCGTCAGTATACTGAGTAAATCATTTGTTCTGAACTTGGCACAACTGGACTTACTCGGTTAACATAGTTTGAAGAGCTAAGCCAGATTGACCTACAGAGTGATAGTCTCCGAGTTATAAAGTATGTTTATTATACATTATGTAGTATAATTATAGTATCAATTTACTATAACATCGAGTAATGTTTATTTGTAAAAGAAAGTAATATATTTTCATTAGAGTAATACTTCAAATTAATAAACAGATTCGGAGTGTACCCACTATTGAATTTTTTTTAACACAGATTATAAAAGGGCCCTGGATACGTGCGTTTTCCGCTCTTTACAGAGTGTGGTGTCATTTATTATCATTAGTGACATCGCTTTAATTAATGGCGGTGGCGTTTCCAAAGAATTGAGTGTCATTTAGACATAACGCCGTGTCTGTCACTTAAAAAATGATTTGTACTATAAATTTCTTTTCTTCGCAATCTAAGCGCGGTGATTAAAAATTTGAATGACGTACCTACTTCAACATTCGCTGTTTTTGATGTTTATACGATAACAGGCAATTTACTTTTGTTAAACATTTTATTTGGATTTTTGTTCATGTAGTTTATAAGTCTAACTTTACTAGCTATATATAATGCGAATTAAACGAAATTAGGTTGTGATTCTATATTGTTAAGGTTCAAAATCAAATAACAATGAAAGAATCCTTTCATCGATCAATTTGAGTAAGCCGAGTGTAGAGACTTGTTATTATATAAGCACTATTTAGTATTTATCTATTTACTTTTGAACGCATTCATATTTCAGTTTGAATAAAATGTAAAATATGTATGAGGATCATTGTTAATATCTTTCTACAATTTAACATTAAAGTGTTATTATTGCTGTTTGTTGTTTTTATGAATTATTAGAAAAGTCAAGTCATACATATGTCGACGACGAAAGGCTGCAGGCAGATGCTGGATGCGACAAGCCGAAGACAAGGCGCGATGGCGCTCATTGGGCGAGGCCTATGTCCAGCAGTGAACTGAGATAGGCTGATGATGATGATAACGATGATGATGATGATACATATATCGGAATATGTAAAAGTTATGGGATATAACAATTATAACATTTTTAATAAGACAGTCTCTATTCTTTTGATTATAAGGTGCAAATTTCAACACAGTGGCCAATAGAAGTACAGTTATTACAAAAGAGAGACTGTCAATATTTCATATAGGGTTCCCCGTACTCAGTCTCGACACGCTCATTCTACCATTAAAGCAGACAATAATTAGGTTACAAATACATTAAATAAGATAAACGAAGTAACTTTTCGTTCATTCAACTCAAACCAAAAATTTATTTTAACCGTCCGTATTTTCAACTTTATTTTGTGTGTGCGATATAAAAACATAGGAACTAATTCTTTTTAAACTGCACGACTATTTCAACGTAAAATTTCGTCTTTATCTACATTAGAAATGTTCCAAGTTCAAAATTACAACTATACTCGTAAATTGCCGACTTTTTTGCAACACGTAAGTGTACTATAATTATATGTTTTTCATTTACAATGTGTGCGTATACAATTAGGTTTTTCTTTTATAATATGTAAAAACTGTATCATTAAACGTTTTTTATGTTGAGGCGTTCGGTTAAGTTATGAAATACGGTTTCTTTGGAGTAGTAAAGTAGGTGACATTATAGAAGTATGGTGGCTAGCGTCTCACTGTTCGTGTGACGGAACTGTTCGCACACACTGTTGCCACGCAGTAATAGTGCCATATTATTGCCACAGACATTTCTATAGCTGCTCGTATTTTGACGAGTTTGCTTCTTACTTTGTAAATGTTTGTTACGTCATTTTATAACACGTGATAAGTTTGACGTATTTGGAGCTATTGAATAATTTGCATTGTATTTTATTACTGTTTTGATATTGTCGTTATGATGAAATTTACAAAAATAATATAGTATAATGACAAACCTGTTGATATTTCTAAAAAACTTTATCTACATTATAAGGTCATGTAGTATAAATTGATTACATTTTTTGATTGGTGAAATTTTGGTGGCTAGATAATTTATTACTTTTATCAAAAGTAAGTATCAAATAAAACTGGCAACACTGGAACACTCCCAGTCGTTGCTCGTCTAGCTTATTATTCTTGTCTGGCCGGTACCGCTCGCTCCCAGATTAGGATTGGGTTACACAAAGATTTACCTAGAAAGACTCTTAGTACGAATACGGGTAATATGTATAAGGATATTTCCATCTTTATTTAAATTTGTATTATGTATATAAACTAACTGTGTTTTGTTGATAAAAATAATAATTATGGTTACCAAAATAGTCTAGGAGTATTAATGCTCTTCTAGTTCAAAAGTCGATAGATTTCTATTTCACTCCCGATTTAGCAACGTGAAAAACATAATTATTTGATACTGAGAAAATTATTCCATGTAAGAAGACAAAAAACTTGTGAATCCAAACCCCCACAAAGAGTAGCTTCAACATTTTTGAACTATTCCAATTACGAACTTATCGATTTAGTTAGCTATTGCACTATTCGATTCAAATTCAAATGGACACGGGTCTCCTCTGAAAATGATGATATTTTTTAAAGGAGAAAAGTAAAAACTAGGAGAAAACAATTCAGTGTGAAGCACGAGGTAGGACAAAATATGACAACCTGTTTGTTACAGTATTCATTATATCGGTCCGCGACGTGTACAGAGTTCGATTCCCAGCTGTACAAACATCTTAATCTATGTATCTGTGCATAATTAATAATTTGTAAAGAATAAAATGAAGAAGAATATTGAAATATATGCAATCACTCAGTTTAAACAGGACTTCGATTCTCCGTTACTCTTCAACATTACAGTAATAATTTCTTACGTGTAATTACTGTTACCGCGAACATCTTTATTACGAAAGCTGCGAATTATTGGCAAACACTAGGTGGACCTGCACTGATGCTCTAACAAGCTCATTTTGTTCCTCTCAAATCTTCACAAGTGATTAAATGTCATTGAAATCTTGAAATATTTGAGTTATTGCGTAACATCTTTATATTTGGACTGTTAAGAAGATATCGTATTATAATGTCGTTTGTTTTGAAATCAGTTTTTCAACTAATAATCATTATTTATGTACTGGCTTAACACACGGCTTTTTTTGGCGATAGTCCGATTAATTTTGGACCTATGTATTTGAACTCCTTCATAATGCTCTCGCCGTTAGCAGCGAAGTCGGTTAAGCTGGTACTTAATTTTATCAGTTATATTTGTCAAGAAAATTTTAATAGTAAAATCACTGGATCACTGTATAATTTAATCAGATGACTAATGACTTATAGATTATAGTTAATAATCCTGAGTAATGAAATGATGATAATAGAAAACTGTTCAAGACTTACATCAAAGTAACCACGGGTTCACCTATTATATTTGTCTTTTACACGGTCTACCGGTCCCCTAGGACTCAGTCTTAATCCTCCGGATTAACATATCATATCCATCGCAATTTTCTTTATTAGTTTTGTGCTATCCATTAAATATGTTTTTTACCTATTTCAATATTTACGCTTCCTTTTTTACGCTTCCTTCCTTTTTTCCATATAAGTATTTTTTTGTCTTGAGGAATTCGTTCCCTCGGAAACCTATATAATTTCAATACAAAATGTTACAATTACTTATTTCAATCTTATAAGAGTTCATTACCAAAGTATTCCAAGTAGCCTGTCCTTTATGAAAGGTTATTGCTTTAAAGAAAATTTGTATTTGGCGGGAAAACATGACAGTTATGGATAGTATTCTATTTTATTCTTTGTGAATAGTTAATATGCGAAGATAGTCTTTAGTGAACGAATACATATATTTTTATAATTATTTATTAATAATATCTGCAAAAGTTTATTGCAAAAGAAATCTTATAAACTCATGGGTTTTTCATGGCGGCACTCGTGAACAGCTAAATTTAAACAATACTGTATTCATGTGGATGATAATAAGGTTGAAATTTGCAAATATAAGCCAGATTCATCGCTCTTTCGCTCTTGCATTACGTAGAATCCGCATGCAATTTTGAACATTATTGGAAGCAATCTTGATCGCATGAAATAGGTTCGTTCCCTTTTTCTATTAAATTGCTGAAGTTTTGTATTTTGTTCTAATTGATAAGTACTCATATTTGAAGTATGTAGTTTTTCAACTTTGTATCCTAACCTCTTACAACCTTAACTATTTTTTTCGTATCGCTAGGGCAACAAGGCTCAACTAAAATTCAAATGTTATTCATATTGGGTAAATGAAAATAATTGCAAACACCGATTTACCTTTCGTTACCGAAGTTCACAGCCCTATTATCGGTTATCGGGAACAGATAACAAAGAAACGGTCGCAGTAATAATGTTATCTAGAACTGGCTGTTGGCACATCACTACGTGTTTATCGACGCACTGCTTACACTTATTGAATGCAATTTATGCCTGTATTAAACACGAGTCATATTTTAAGTTTTACTATTAAATTTAAAACTCTTATTCTGATTGTGAGAGGAGCATGTGTTCCAACAGTGGAATGATAAAAGGGTGACAAAAAAAAATGAAATTTGTTTGATTATCTATAAGTATATATGATTAATTTATATAGCGGCTTTAGTTTTGTATGTATTTTGGGGTAAGTATCACTGGTTTTCTTCGTATCCGAGCTGGTTCATGGGCTCCCAACGAATGGAATGGGGCCGCGACGGAGACTTGAAAAAAGTAAGAATTAATATGGACTTGAATTAAGCCGTACATAGGTTACACATGTGTGTTAAAGGACTATTTAATTTATAATTCAACCACATTCAACCTTCTAACATGAACATATGTATATTTTGATTTCATTGAAATATTATACTTTATTAAAAAGAAAGAAATTCATTATTCTTAGCAGTTATTCTATTCAATGATTAAGTTTACGATTTTTTGTAATCCTTATACCATTCATCGGTACGTTTTATAAACTTCGGTCTCGTACAAGTCCTATTATAAGTAAATAACTAACTTTTTTATTCTAACATAAGTTCAACAATTTATCATCACTTTCTTCCACACACGCGAACCTACTTCTCTTGTACATTACCATCAATTCATAAAGCGTACTAAAACCAACCTTATGTGTTTGGAATAAGGTTTAAAATTGACTAATTTGAATTAGTGGATTACCGAGGTAGCCCACCCGTCCTCTTTTCACCGGACAATGTCCCCTTTTCAAGGTCAGCTGAGGCCTGCAAGGCTTAAAGGTTCCCGGAAGTATTAATTATACACGATAATTACAACACTTGGCACCGAAATGGCCGGTCATTAAGTTGTATTTTATAAATCTATTATTCTAACATCATAGTATGTATCTACTTACGCTAGTTTATTCCGTATTAAACACATAATTAAATATGTGTAAAATAACGTATAAATTACAATATCTGTATACACAAGCATTATATTACGATGTACATATTGTGTATTTGTAACACACGAAATTAATATCTCTGAAATTCTGCTAAAGACATAAATTCCTAGCAATAACTTAGAAATTTGAATATATTTTTAATGGAAAATCAGTCAATAAATACCCCTTAAATTTATTTGTAACTGGATTATCTGTCGTAACCAGCCAGTACTGTATGAGTTTTTTCTTAATTTCTATTTACGCCACCGCGACCGTGACGTTTTAGGGCCCTACCACGGCGCCCTAAAACGTCACGGTGACGTATTGAAATACAATGTTTTGTGAGCCGGCTCCGACTTGGATGATGAAAGGTTGTTAGCACGGCCAAATGGTCGGTCGGATGTGATAATTAATGGAATTTCAGTATTTTCCATCGCTGAAAAGCCGAGACAAATAACCGTGACTCATTCTCAAGTTGGCGTGAAAATTGAAATGCTCAATATTCGTTTGAATCATATTATAGAATATTATATTATAACATTATTTCAGAATGTTTGCAAATACATAGTTTCCGTCGTGAATGCATAACCTGTTCAAACAATACTTGTTTTCTGTATTTTGTTTTTTTTTATTATTTCTTTATCTTTAGTGGCTCGAACAAACGATTTTTATTTGCAAATCCTATTAAAAGGAGGGTGAGATGAATGGATCGATTAATGATATTGCCCAACGGTTCAGTGTTCTTTAATTAATAACACGATGGCCAAGGTTAAATTACTCATTTAATACGTAGCTCATACAAACGAATAATAGAGAAAAGAGCAGTAACTATGGGCGAGGCAGAACATGTTACGCTGTAGAAGATTGGCTTTATAAAATCAATGTCAGAGATCATTTCCTCAATCGCGGCCGGGATGTGGGACGCGAGTTGCTCCTGTTTCTTTAATTCACGTCGAACTCTTGCAGTGAGTCTACTCTATAAATAAATGTCGTATACTCATAAACAGTATGATACTCTAATAGCTCTTGTTTCCTACTGTTATTTTTGTACTACTTACATGTTCCTTTTCCAAAATATAGGACCAGTAATTGTATATTATGCTGTTACTGCTAACAGTCTTACCATCTTCGTTTCGATGTCGACGTATCGGCCCGATAAACTGGCCATTCACACACTATTCGATACAGCTTTATCGGATCCCAATTTAAAATCCTATTACGTATATTCTTTGAACTGCGTATTGCTCTGTATGGGGTCGTGTGGGTGACAAGAACGATAGTGTTGAAGGGTTGGGTAGAAAGTGAGTTCTCATCATCTTCAGCCTCTCCCAGTCTATTGGACATAGTCCTCCGCTGAGGGAATTTTTTCCCGTAATCTCACACGGGGCATGCGGGTTTGGGGTTGGCAGAACACAACTTGTCGCAGCTTCTACCGTGCTGCCCATCAACGGCGATGGAATTTAACTGTTATTGAACCCACTGAATATTCACATACTGTAGGCACGGAGTCCGGAAGGATTAATTCACAGCTACCGTGGCATAAAGCATCTGAAGGTGGATTTGTGGGCCACCTAGCAGAAATACACTACATTGGCCTTAAGGTTGCCGATAAGCATTAGGCGGACACTAAAAAAAATTAAGGGTCTTCAAGTAATTCAATTGACAGCAGCGATGGTTATTCTGCAGATATATGTATAAATACATGGGCATGCACACATAAATTATAATAATTTCCAATATTATGCAAAGCTGTAAATTGCTTACAATAATTCTAATCATAAAATAATAAGCGTTCGCTAGAATTGTAACTGACGAGCCATGTAAGATAGAAGAGATATTATATTAGATAGTGGCCGTCAGGTCAGGGTTCAAGATTGTTGGACGAGGAATTTCCGTAGTCCATATCACACAGTATGATGTTAGTATTAACATACTGTTTGATATGTGCTGTATGGGAGGCATGTGTTGAGTTTGTCCTCTGTAATATTTATTTTAAGGAAAATATATAAATATTGTATGTTAAGTACTGAAATAATGGCTATATTGCTTTAGAATTTAGAACATGTTCAATCGAACTCGCGTGGGACTGTACGAATAGGACTGTCCAAGAACTGTTCCAATAGACTGCCCAAGGTCGCAATCCAGCACTTTTCTTGGTTTAGTACAAAGGTGAAGGGTTCAATCAATAAGCGTCTGGAAACGTACGTTATTCAGCTAAGTGCGGGTAGATCGAGAAACAATTTATATGGACGTATTTATTTACCGTTGGCAACCCTTTGATGGTAAAAACTTGTTTTCGTACAAAATTAACTTCTCTAATTACAGGTTTACACGTGGCAAGCTAATTATCCTTATTAATGTATACATTCGTATGAGTGCCTCGGCTGTGACTACGCGTTATCTGTTCACTTATTCCTTTGCGGTAGGCAGATTGTATTGCATATGGATTGGTGCAATTTAATACAAAAACACCTTTTTGTCGTTTCTCGCGTTTTGTTTAAGAATGAGAACGATTAAAGTTGTCGCATATAAGCTGTGTTCAACAGATCAGTTGTTTAATAGAAGTTTGTTATTGTCAGTCACAAATGAACGTCAAGTTAAAATGAAAAATGTGTGTTCCTTGTCTATTTGTATCAAATGTCCTTTCAATTTTGTTTCCGTATCAAAAAGTACTATTAGTCCAGCTAGTTGCTGTATTATGTATAAAAAGTTAATGATAGTAAAAAAATTAAATCGTTCTTCGTAGGATCATACGAACTGGAAATGATAATTAATTTAATGTATTTCTCAATTAATGGCCAGTTACAAAGTACATTATACGGTGTGACGAATAAGATTATCTACATTTGAAATTCCAAAATCCTGTTCCACCTTGGATTTGCGGATGACACGAGCGGAAAAACTCACACGAGTACTAAGAAGGTCATGGCCAGGAAACCACGTACTTCTTGGATTTTAAGTAATTGTCCCAGATTTAGAATAAACATTAAAAAACAATGGTGTCTCCGATACCACATGAGTCTGGGATTATACTTAAACTGGGATTAAACTTTATTCCTTATGTCTATAACTTTATAACTGAAGATGTCGCTTATCTTGCTGATACAATTGTCGAAGCTGAATTGACCTATAAGAAAGTGTCAGATTCTCACAAAATTGTACCTACTTATTCAGTTGAAGGTAAATTTAATAGTCCCGCAGGTTTTAATTTAATTTTGAATTATGTCCAGAGGTAAAATGAAATAGAATTTAAAGCAGTATTTATTTAATTAGTATTTACATGAAATTTTTAGTAACGATATACTAGGTTTTAATAGTTTTGATATTTTCTAGATAATTTCCGATGAAATAAATATGTGCTGCCCGAGGCTATGGAGTGAGGATATAATAATAATAATAGTAAAGAAGGATGGACTATTAACAGACCATCCTTATTATTCCTTAGAAACATTGGTTTATTAAAGGTATCTTATGCTAATTCTTAAACAACATCCGTGGGAATAAAAATCCAAAATTATTATCACTCCATGAAGCTTATGTCTCTTTTAAATACATAATAATAATTTACAAGTATAAACTGTTCGAATGTAAGCTGGGCATTGAATGGAGAACCGGTAAAAAACGACATAACAAATCTGTAAATCTAAACACGAAGAAAGCGTTACTACTTAACGTATTATTTTAAACTGAACATCACTGACACACTTTAGACAATCGTCCGAGATGGAACAGGCGCGTGGGCAAGCTATTTGATTAATATATCATTCAGTTCTATTTCAAATGTTAGATAGTGACTAGAATTGGACTAGAACTGGGTTTTATTTTCTGCTATCTCCTCATCAAATATAGCTTCCAACAACGCTAGAAATATACTTTCTTTTACATGTTCAGTTTCTTAAGCTTATTCTTAAAAATATCTGCCCAACTGTGGGATAATACAACCGACGATAACGACGACGTTTTGAAAAAAAAAAATGCAACAAAATTGTAGTGTGCCAAATGTTTGACTTCCAAACGTGGGTATATTTAATTTTGTTCACTACACAGTGTAATACGACGTAAGTACTGTGGTAAATAAGGATTAATTAATTAAGAAGCAGTTACACGAATGTTCCTTAATACTGAACAGAAGCACGATCGAGTTACTCGTGTGTTCCTGCAATAAAAGTAAACGCTGTGCCTAAAAGTAAATGCGAGTGAGTAAACACGTTAATTTGTTAAGAAAACTGCTAAATAAACTTTCAAGTCGCTTACCAGCAAACGTAAATCAACAACGGTGAGCACATTAAACACGTCTTGGATCATTTTTGTATAGTTTCTCAATATATAGTTGTTGCGGAAATGGAATTAAAAGACGAAATTAAAAAATTAAAGCAAGAACCAAAAGGCAACATGTTTAAAATACCTGTAGATAACAATCAATCTGTTGAATGTCATAAAAATTTTGCTTTCACCGATTTCAGAATCAAATGTTGTGAAATATTCTTCGAAGCCTTAAATAGTCCGGGTTTATGTATCCAGCCTCAAAGTGTTCTATCGGCGTATGGATCTGGAGTCACCACTGGCCTGTGTGTGGACCTTGGCTACGACACAACCGATATTAACGCTATTTTTGAAGGAGGCATAGTAAGTTACGCTCACATACAAACTGGTTTAGCTGGATCGCAAATATCTGATTACATTAAACAAAGTCTTAACGAGCGCAACCTGGGTCCTGCAATAAAAACTCTCGAAGATATCGAAGGTATAAAGAAAGATTGCATGTACCTTACAGAGTGTTGTGCTGTTTCGAGACAAGAGTACTCAAAAAGATATAAACTGCCTAGTGGCGATGAAATAGACGTAAGTCTTGAGGCTTTCATGGCGCCCGAGCTCATGTTTCAGCCGGATTTAGTTAAAGGAGAAAAAACTGACTATATACCACTACACGAAGCTGTTGTACAGTGTGCATTAAAATGTGATTCTGAACTAAGAAGTGAGTTATACAATGCCATAGTAACTTGCGGAGGCTTAGCGATGGTGCCTTGCATGACGAAGA